>CM063499.1:95529939-95532439 GCA_032207245.1 Pardosa pseudoannulata | reverse complement strand
TTAAATGCGCTATACAAATTAAATGAATTCGCACAGTATTATGTAGAAAATACTGCCCCATTAAATCGAAATCGCGTTTTAAGAAACTTTTAATGCGAGAATTTGAAAGATGAGAATTAATACATTAATACATTAATTCTCATGAGAATTAATACATTAATTCTAATACAAATGGTAACGTACTAATGGTAATACATTAATTCTCATACAAAACGGTAAATTCATACCGTTTTATATAGAAAATACAGACGCATTATAAAAACCTCAGAATTAATACAAATTAAATGAACTCGCACCGTGTTGTATAGAAAATACTGCCTCATTATGCCGAAATCACATTATAAAAAACTTTTAACGCGACAATTTGTATGAGAATTAATACATATTAAAATAAATTCATATCGGTTTATTTACAAAATACAGCCGACGTATAAAAACCTCAGAATTTATAAAAATTAAATAAATTCGCATCGTGCTATATAGAAAATACTGTCACTTTATACCGAAATCGCGTTATAAAAAACTTTTAAAGCGAGAATTTGTATCAGGATTAACACATATTAAATAAATTCATACCATTTTATATAGAAAATACAGCCGCACTATAAAAATCTCAGAATTAATACAAAATAAATGAAATTTTACCGTGTTATACAGAAAATACTGCCTCGTTATTCCGAAATAGCGTTATAAGAAATTTTTAACTCGAAAATTTGTATGAGAATTAATGCACATTAAGTAAATTCATACCATGTTATATAGAAGATACAGCTGCATTATAAACACCTCAGAATTAATACAAATTAAAAGAAATTGTACCGTGTTATACAGAAAATACTGCTGCGTTATACTGAAATAGCGTTATAAAACACTTTTAACGCGAGAACATGTATGAGAATTAATACATATTAAATCAATTCATATCGTTTTATATAAAAAATATAGACCCATTATTGAAACTTCAGAACTAATACAAATTAAAAGAAATTGTATCGTGTTATACAGAAAATACTGCATCGTTATACTGAAATAGCGTGGTAGGTAACTTTTAAAGCGAGAATTTGTATGAGAATTAATGTATATTAAATAAATTCATTCCGTTTTATTTAGAAAATACAGCTGCATTATAAACACCTCCGAATTAATACAAATTAAATAAAATTGCACCACGTTATATAGAAAATACTGCCTCGTTACACCGAAATCGCGTTATAACCAACTTTTAACTCTAGAATTTGTATGAGAATTAATATATATTAAAAAAATTCATACCGTGTTATATAGAAAATACAGACGCCTTTTAAAAACCCCAGAATTAATGCAAATTAAATAAAATTGCACCGTTTTATATAGAAAATACTGCCTCGTTATACCGAAATCACGTTATAAGACACTTTTAACTCCAAAAATTGTATCAGAATTAATACATATCAAATCAATTCATACCATTTTATAAAAAAATACAGACCCACTATAGAAACCTCAGAACTAATACAAATTAAATGAAATTGAGCCTTGTTATACAGAAAATACTTCTCGTTATACCGAAATAGCTTTATAAGCAACTATTAACACGACAGTTTGTATGAGAATTAATACATATTAAAATAAATTCATACCGTTTTATATAGAAAATACAGCCGCATTATAAAAACCTCGGAACTAATACAAATTAAATGAAATTGTACCGTGTTATATAGAAAATATTGTAGCTTTATATTGAAATCACGTTATAAGAAAATTTTGACTCGAAAATTTGTATGAGAATTAATACATATTAAATAAATTCATACCGTTTTATACCGCATTATAAAAACCTCAGAATTCATACAAATTAAATGAAACTGTACCGTGTTATACAGAAAATAATGCCTCGTTATATCGAAATCGCGTTATAAGCAACATTTAACGCGAGAATTTGTATGTGAATTAATACATATTAAATAAGTTCATACCGTGTTATATAGAAAATACACCCGACGTATAAAAACCTCAGAATTAGTACAAAATAAATGAAATTGTACCATGTTATATAGAAAATACTGCTTCATTAAATCGAAATCGCATTATAAGAAACTTTTAACTCGAAAATTTGTATGAGAATTAATATGTATTAAAAAAATTCATACCATGTTAAATAGAAAATACAGACTCAGTATAAAAATCTCAGAATTAGTACAAATTAAATGAAATTGTATCGTGTTATACAGAAACTATTGTTGCTTTATAATGAAATCGAGTTATAAAACATTTTTAACTCAAGAATTTGTGCTATAATATTATTAGAATTAATGCGTATTAAATGAATTCGTACTGCATTATACAGAAAATACTGCTATGTTATAACGAAATCGCGTTATCAAAATTAATACAAATTAAATGAATTCATACTGTGTTATATATAAAACTTGCATTCTCAAAGTATTAAGTAAGATATATCAGATAAACCAGATTAATCTATGCAGCGTTATAAGAAATACTGAATTAATACGAGTTAAAT
>CM063499.1:95514939-95517439 GCA_032207245.1 Pardosa pseudoannulata | reverse complement strand
GTTGCCCAGCATGATCGGTTTAAAAATGAATTCTCTCCCCCCCTTTTTTACCATGACGATGAAAAGTTTCACAAAATTAACCTGGTTTAATTTTCTGCTTTTCCACGTATTCATGGGTTTGAAACGTCATCCTTGGACATTCCTGCAAGGAAAAAGATTTCAAAATTATATTGGAGGAAAGCGCTTGAGGAGCATGATTCAACCGTCGTTTATGTATAAGAATATAATAGATTATTTATTCGTTTTAAGGTTGCAATCCATGGAGTTAAAATATGAGGCATCAGAGAAAATCAGAGAAAGGGATGCAGGTGGAAAGTTTTTAGGAAATTTTCTAGGGCCAGTCTCACCAAAGTTGTTTACGGATAACCGCGATTAATCTGTGTTTAAACGGAGAATTGCCTCCCACCATTGGTTGGCGCCATGCTTAAATCGCGGTTAGCTGGTAGAATGCTGTTGCATGTTTGTTTTGCTTTTGTCAAGGCTGCTACCGTATTACAGTCGACGCATGTCATAATGACGTCAAAAATCGCCAGAGATGGGAATTTGGTACTAAAAATTTTCCTCTGACATCATGGTATGTGACAGCACTGTATTATGACATCACCAATGACATATGTCGATTGTAGCACCCGAAATGTGGGAACAACACAAAAATTAAACAAAGAAATAGCAGATTAAATTATATCTTTAAATATTATGGCAATTTTCCTTGTGAACAGTCTTCAATATAATTATTCCACCTTTCTTGTAGATGGATTAAAATGTTTAATTAAATAATCTTAATAATTTTAATAAATAATAATAATGTTTAATTGCATAATCTAATACAATAAATGATTTGCTTCAATACATTAACATATTTAATTAAATAATATTTCTTATTATTTAATTAATCTCACTCATTAATTTTATTTATTTTATTACAATTATGTTAGTTCATTTGCTTTACTCTAACTATACATTTAATTAAATAATTATGAATCTATTACGTAATTAAAATGCTTTAATCAATGAAATAAATTCCTGTACTAGATTAGAGTACTTTAATAAATACCCTTTGTTTATTTTTCATGCAAATAAATTAAAGAGTCTAATAAATTTATATCATATATTTTTCTTTAATGTAAGGAAATAATTAATTAATCAATCAAATAATTTGTTTTAATAGGTTAATAGCCAATTAAAAATTTCAAGACCTATCTTTTATAAGAAAACATAATTGAATAATTTAATAATTGTCTAAGTAGTAAATTGTGTAATTTAATAATCACAAATCATTTGATTTAATATATCTGCTCATCTGATTAAATAATTATGAATCCCTTATTTAATTAGAATGTTTTATTAAATGAAAAAAAATTCCTCTACCCGAAGAGTATTTCAATAAATACTCTTAGAATACTTTTTATGTTTCATATTTACTTATCTTGTTTAATTTGCTTTAATGTAGAAAAATAATTAATTAAATAATCGAATAATTTGCTTTAAAAGGTTAATAATCAATTAAAGGTCACTTTTTTTATAAGAAAACATAATTAAATAATTGTCGAGGGAGTAAATTGTGTAATTTAATAATCACAAATCATTTGATTAAATATATCTGCTAATTTAATTAAATAATTATGAATCCCTTATCTAATTAGAATGCTTTATTAAATGAATAACATTCCTGTACCCGAAGAGTATTTCAATAAATACTCTTCGAATACTTTTTATATTTCATATTTACTTATCTTGTTTAATTTGCTTTAATGTAGAAAAATAATTAATTAAATAATCGAATAATTTGCTTTAAAAGGTTAATAATCAATTAAAAATGGCAAGTCCTTCTTATTATAGGAAAACATAATTAAATAATTAAACATTTATCGAGGGAGTAAATTGTATAATTTACTAATCACAAATCATTTGGTTTAATATATCTGCTCATTTAATTAAATAATTATGAATCCCTTATTTAATTAGAATGCTTTATTAAATGAATAACATTCCTGTATCCGGAGAGTATTTCAATAAATACTCTTCGATTAGTTTTCATGTTTCAAATTTAATTATCTTGTATAATTTGCTTTAATGTAGGGAAATAATTAATCAATCAAATAATTTACTTTAATAGGTTAATAGTCAATTAAAAATTTCAAGCTCTTCTATTTATAAGAAAAAATAATTAAATAATTAAATAGTTGTTGAGGGAGTAAATTGTTTAATTTACTAATCACAAATCATTTGGTTTAATATATCTGCTCATTTAATTAAATAATTATGATCCCTTATTTAATTAAAAATATTTTATTAAATGAAAAAACTCCTGTACCCGAAGAGTATTTCAATAAATACTCTTCGATTAGTTTTCATGTTTCATATTTACTTATCTTGTGTAAATTGCTTTAATGCAGGGAAATAATTAATTAAACAATCAAATAATTTGCTTTAATAGGTTAATAGTCAATTAAAAAAGTTAAATCCTTCTTTTTATAAGAAAACATAATTAAATAATTAA
>CM063499.1:95499939-95507439 GCA_032207245.1 Pardosa pseudoannulata | reverse complement strand
CATATATATATATATATATTTATATACATATGCATATATATATATATATATATATATATATATATGCATATGTATATAAATATATATATATATGCATATATATATATGTATATGTGTATACATATATAGGCCAGCACCCTAACCAATCGGCCATTGTTCGGCCTCTGGTTTTGGAGTACTACGGTCTACTTTTTGCAACACGGGGGCTAATGAGATCGGGACCTACTGCTTAAAGCCGATTCCGAACGGCTGCGAACATCCATGCCAAAATGGGATTCGAACCCACGAACTCCGGTTAAGAAGGCCAGCCCCCTAACCATTCGGCCATCGTTCGGCATGGATTCTTTCTTTCTTTTATTGTATGGGGAGGGGGGATCGGTGTGAAATTCTACGATCTACTTTTTACAACACGAAGGTTATTGAGATCATGATCTACTGCTTAAAGCCGATTCCGTACGGCTAAGACCATCCATGCCACAGTGGGATTGGAACCCATGATCTCATGTACCGAAGATCAGCGCCCTAACCATTCGGCCTTCTTTTGGCGGAAAAAAATGCTGTAAATTGCATTGATAGTACATCACGTACTGCTGTGACTTGGTATCAACAATAAAAAAAAGAGTTTTTTCAAAATATTTTTTAAAAATTAGGATTTGTACCTTTAACACTTTCATCTTATTATTAACGTATTTGTAAAATAACTAATTTATAGCTAAAATAATGTTTTGAACACACATCTAAACATTATTGCTCCAAAAGCCCTGAAAAAATAAAAAAAAAATACAGAAATTACAGAGGGATCATATTTATGTGTCTAGGGAGTGTATATTTATACATATAACAAAATATATGATTAAAAATATAACAGGTTTAAAGAATTTTATTGATGCGCTTGGAGTTAACGGGGAAAAATAAATATTTAAATTAAAATTACAATTTTTTATTCGTCCTGGTAGAATAAGAAACGGTGTTTAAAGACTTTCTTACGTGAATATAAATTACTGAAGAGAGCGAGAGAAAAAATTCTTTTTCACTCCTTCGATTCCAGTATCAACGCAATAACATTTTTTACGCACCATTAATCTGAAGAAGAAATTAGAATTTGAAGACTTAGAAGAAATTACTCCCGAAGGAATTATTGGTTCTCAGTTTGTTTCACCTTCATTTTAATGCAAAATTTGAATACTGTTCTCATTTAATAAAGAAAACAAAAATGAAATAAAACTTGATTAATGACATGGATAAAATAAAACGCAGACGATCAGTTCAGACTCCTTGGCGTCGTTTATCATGATTACAGGCTATGGATTTTAAATTCGTTCACAATTTGTTAACGACGGAGTGGCAACACCGGATTAAATTTCTTGTTATTACAAATTGTTCTAAGAAGCAAGGTAATGTGAATTTAGAGTCTAAAACAGCCATTTTTTTTAGTTTTGCTTTTGACACAAAATGGCTGAAGAAATAACTTTGTACTTGTGTTTCTGCTAGTACATAAACAAGCAAACGAACATGAAAATCTACAAAGAAAATCGTAAGTTTTGTGTATTCAATAATCAAATGGTGTAAAGTTGCATAGATTATTTATTTGTTTATTTATTACTGTATTCCAGCCTAGGCTTTCTGTGGCAAAATTGATGTAATCGGTGAATCGAAAATCATCAGAAACTAACTCTAAAAGTGAAAGCAATGTATATACACTATATTAAATATATGATTATATAATATTAATAATCCGGATGACTGGACTATTTTAAAAAATGGCTATGGTAATGATTTGAGGTAACTTTCCTTCATATTTTCCCAGCATTAGGACTGTAAGTTATAAACAGTGCATGCTCATAACATTACAAATAGAATGTTTGAAAGCAAGAATTTAAAATTTTCGAACATTTTTATTTTTAACAAAATTAGTAGAAAGAGAAGGACACCAACATATGGTGGTATATAAGGGAGAGTTTTATGGTAAACAACCCTGGGGTACGAGAGAGTAGTGTGCAGGAATAGGGCGAAAAATCTCCTGCAAGTATAAGTAAATCGAAATATGCAAATATATGATGTATAGTTAACTATTATTATATACATATAACTATTATTGTATTATATATTAACTCTGAAACTGGTGAGCAGGAAAGGGACTGAAATTTGAACCTCTGCAAGGATTATGTAAAATGGAATTAATAATCATTTCTATATCTCAATAACCTCAATAGTATATTAGAAAGTTTCCAATTCTGATTTCTATATGTTTGAATTTGTGTTGTTCTAAAGTAGAATATTATTAAAACAAGAGTTAGCTGTAAAAATAGATTTACCTTTTTTTTTTCTTTGAACATAACACAACTGGACTACGTACAGTTCGTAATCCAGGTGGGCTATGTTAGCAAAACAAAATGCAGGGTCATTGATTGATCTGCTAAATTGGACCATATTGTTATTCCACGTTCTACTGTATTAGAAATATTAATGTTGCCAATCAACGTCAGATAAAAGTACATAATGTTATTTTTATATTAAATGGCTTGTAAAATGTATATGCCAGAAATTTCTTAATCTTACAAGAAAATTTATGAGAAGAATAAACTGTTGTATGCTTTTAAATATATTTAACCCTAAGGTAAAAAACACTAAATATATTACAGGTAGATTAATAAATCTGCAACGAACTATATATATATAGAAGTGTAGTGGGCCTGACATGTGTTTCGTTACTGAAATAAAATTTTCGTACTTTTAATCAGGAAACTCTTTTATATCATATTGAAGATTAACACAGGTGAAATTCAAATTAATGCATCGTGAAAATTGAATATGTCTATATTATACATTTAATAAAAACAACTATGTTAGTTTATTCGTTAATGACTTGAACTGCACTGTTTAGAATTTACAGATTAATAAACGAAAAGAAAATGTTTTGTTTGAAAGTAATATATAATGTTCCCCGTAGCAAAGCACGGGCACACTTGTTAGTAATATGATATAGATAACATTATATATATATATATATATATATATATATATATATATATATATATATATATATATATATATATAATATAATTGAATATGTTGAAATGATTTTAAAATCCTAAGAGTGTATGCTATCCACTTTCAAATTCTTCATTATATCTACTGCTTTTTTACTTTTGCCAATTATCTAAAAACATCCTTGTTCTTTCAAATTTAAATTTAAAAATGTCGTAAAGTTTTTAAATTGTATTCTCAAATTGTTTATTTATTTCTTTATATATAGATTTCACTGTATAGCACATAAATCTAAATTTTATTGTACGTTAACGGAATTTTGGAATGCAATATAAAAAAAGGAAATCGCTAAAGTTAGTATCACTCATTTTAACTTCTTTATGAATAGCTAAATATATTTTCTTGATAATATTTGTTTTGTAGTTCTTACACACACACACACACACACACACACACACACACACACACACACATATATATATATATATATATATATATATATACATATATAGGCCATTTAGAATAATGTTGTAGAAAATTTTACAAATAATTGCGTAATTATCAGAGGCTTTATTGATACTACAAATAACAAAATTATTTTTAAACGTTCAATTTCTGATAGTTCTTACTGTGGATATAATATTGAAAATTTTCATTATTTAGTTCGATATCAAACACAAAATTAGTTTTTAAACTTTCACACAAATTTCCCTCACAAAACCTCTAAATGACAAAATTAGTTTTTAAACGTTCCATTTCTGTTAAGGTTTAGTTTGGTTTGGTTTGGAGTACTACGGTCTACTTCTTTGCAACACGAGGGCTAATAAGACCGGGACCTACAGCTTAAAGCCGATTCCGAACGGTTACAAACATCCATGCCACAGTGGGATTCGAACTCACGAACTCCAGTTCCGAAGGACAGCATCCTAACCAATTCCATTTCTGTTAAACAGTTCGTACTAAGAGTATGATGTTCCAAATTTTCATTTTTTTTACTTCGATATTTTCATTCACACACACACACACACATATATATAATATACCCATATAATATATATATTCACATATATACATATATACATATATATATACATATATGCATATATATATATATAAATATATATATATATATATATATATATATATATAAATAAATATATTATATAATATATATATATATAAATATATATATATATATATAAATATATATATATATATATAAATATATATAAATATAAATATATATATAAATATATATATATAGGACATATATATATATATATATATATATATATATATATATATATATAGTATATATATATATATATATATATATAGACATATATATACATTCAACATTCATATATATATATATATATAATATATAATATATATAATATATATATATATAAATATATATATATATATATATATATATATATATATATATATAGACATATATACATTCAACATATATATATATATATATATATATATATATATATATAAATATATATATATATATATATATATATATATATATATATATATATATATATATATATATATATATATATATATATATATAATATATATATATATATATATATATATATATATATATAAATATATATATATATATATATATACAGTGAACTCCGCTTAATGTGATCGCGGTTAATATGTTATCAATCGCTTATTGTTATCGAAATCACTGGGTCTAGATTTTCTCTATTCATTTTTATGTTGAAATGATCGCTTTATGAGATCGTGACATCGGTTAAAGGGATCCGTTTTCGAACCTCATTTTAATTGGGAAAGGAATATTCATAATGTGTTAAGAAGAAACCCATTCATTTCTTTTCCTTCGCTGCTGATTGAATTTAACAAGAATTCTCCCTTTTATCTAGGAAAATGGGGAATGCTCAAAGGAGTGTGGACATTTCACGTTCCTGGAATTTTTCAGAAATACGCATACCCTGCTGGTGGTCTGTGGTTGTTCGATAAGCAGAAGGCAAAACGTTCTTATCGGAACTGAGAAGAAGCGTATTCCCATTTTATGCCTTACTCGTGTACGTGCAGCTTGTCGATAGGGAAGCCAGAAAGCGAAAGGATTCAACGTCAAAACAAAAGATCCAGATTTTAAATCGTTATGACAGGTCACCAAAAATGAGTCGGCGCAATGCTGCAGAACAGTTATCCATTTCTCAGCCACCGAATTGAATTGAAAGTGTCGAAAACACCGTTCCGATGATTTTAAAAAACATGATTACGAACGATTCATCAATGAACTTCTTAGAAAAAATCATAGACAGTCAACAATGGATCCAATGTTTTAAAATTATGTATACAATTGTTATGTTTTAAAGGATAATATACAGTACATAATTTTGATAGTTCTTACTGTGGATATAATATTAAATTTTCATTATTTTCGATATCAAACACAAAATTAGTTTTTAAACTTTCACACAAATTCCCTCACAAAATCTTCATGACAAATTAATTTTTAAACGTTCCATTTTTGTTTAAGGTTTGGTTTTTGTTTGGAGTACTACGGTAACTTCTTTGCAACACGAAGGCTAAGGAACAGGGAACCTACAGCTGAAATTCCGAACGGCTACAACATCCATGCCACTGTGGGATTCGAACACGAACTTCCAGTTAAGGCCAGCACCCTAACCAATTCCATTTCTGTTTACAGTTCGTACTAAATAATTTCACAATTTTCATTTTTTTACTTCGATATTTTCATTCACACACACACACACACACATAATACTACCCAAATAATATATATATTACATATATACATATATAAGAATATCTAATACATATATGCATATAAATATATATTTTACATATAAATATATTATATATAAAATATATTATAAATATATATATATAAATATATATATATATATATAATATTATATAAATATATATATATATATATATATATAACATATATAGATAATATATATTAATTTAATATATACATATTTTATGTATATATATAAGACAATATATTATATATATATAATATATATATATTATATATATATGTAAATTATATAAGATATATTATATATATATAGACATATATATATATATAATCATATATATATATATACTATAAATGTATATATATATATATATATATATATATATATATATATATATAGACATATATATATATATATATATATGTCTATATATATATATATATATATATGTCTATATATATAAATATATATATAATATATAATATATACTATAATATAAGAATAAAATATATAATATATATATAAAAACTATGAATATCTGTATATATATATTTTTTATATATAATATATGTTTATATATAAATTTAGATATATATATAATATATATATATGAATTTAATATATAAATAGATATATATTATATATATATACATATATCGAAATTTATATATATATATATAATATAAATATATTTATTATATATACTAAAATATATATACTTATATATATATATATAATATATAATATATATATATATATTATATATATATATATAAATGACATATATTTATAAAATATATACATTCATATATATAATTATATATTTCCTATAATATATTTTATATATATATATATATATGTTTATATATTTTATATATATATATATATATATAAAAATATATATATTCTCGCATATCATATGTATCTCCTTATATGTTATCGAAATCACTGGTATAAGATTTTCTATTAATCTGAATGTTTAAAAAAGATCTTTTAAAATCGACATCTCAATCCTTTTCGAACCTCATTTTAATTATGAAAGGAATATTCACAATGTGTTCAGAAGAAAACCATTCTTTTCTTTCCCTTCGCTGCTGACTGAATTTAACAAGAATTCTCCCTCTTATCTAGGAAAAGGGGGAATGAGCAAAGGAGTGGGTGTTGACACGTTCCTGGAATTTTTCATAAATACGCACACCCTGCTGGTGGTCAGTGGTTGTGAGATAAGCAGAAGGCAAAACGTTCTTATCGGAACTGAGAAGAAGCGTATTCCCATTTTATGCCTTACTCGTGTACGTGCAGCTTGTCGATAGGGAAGCCAGAAAGCGAAAGATGAACGTTAAACAAAAGACGAACATTTTAAATCGTGACAGGTTACCAAAAATGATCATCGCAATGCTGAAAAACAGTTATCCATTTCTCAGCCACCGAATTGAATTGAAAGTGTCGAAAACACCGTTTCGATGATTTAAAAAACATGATTACGAACGATTTATCAAGCTTCTTAGAAAAAATCATAGACAGTCAACAATGGATCCAATGTTTTAAAATTATGTATACAATTGTTATGTTTTAAAGGATAATATACAGTACATAAATATAAGGTGAGTTTTGTCATTTTGTTTTGAAATTTAGTACACGTGAATTAAAGGGGGGGGGTAAATTTAACTAATTTTGCATATCGTTTATCGTTATCAAAATCACGGTGTGCCAAACTAATCACATT
>CM063499.1:95429939-95432439 GCA_032207245.1 Pardosa pseudoannulata | reverse complement strand
CCCTCTCTCCCATTCTAATTCCTGAAAATCTTTTTCCCAGCTTCTGAATGTCTTCATCAAAGAAGCGTCATCAAACGAAATGCAGCACGTGGTTGACACAAGAACAATGTTGCAT
The DNA here is from genome assembly GCA_032207245.1 of Pardosa pseudoannulata. Lineage (NCBI taxonomy): Eukaryota > Metazoa > Arthropoda > Arachnida > Araneae > Lycosidae > Pardosa > Pardosa pseudoannulata. The sequence continues at coordinate 95,432,324 of CM063499.1, read as the reverse complement.
AGTGGTGCCATCTATGTTAAATAAGTTTAATTATAATCTAGCATATCTATTTTTACTGGAATGGATCTTAAATGGGCATCCGAATGGTAGATCTCTGCTCTTCGATACCTGAGTTCGTGGTTTTGAATCCCGCTGTTGGCATGGAAGTTCGTAGCTGTTCGGAATCGGCTTCAAACAGTCCTCGTGAGCAAAATAGTCCACTATAGCTCTCTAAACCAAACCAAACCAAACAACTGCTTTAAAACAAAGAATTCTTAACAAACATAGCTAATCATCAAACAAAATGCAGCACGGGGTTGACCCAAGGAAAATGTTGCATAGTGGTGCCATCTATGGTGAATAAGTTTAATTATAATCTAGCATATCTATTTTTACTGGGACGGATATTAAATGGACATGATGGCCGAATGGTACATCTCTGCTCTTCGATACCTGAGTTTGTTGTTTTGAATCCTGCTGTTGGCATGGAAGTTTGTAGCTGTTCGGAATCGGCTTTAAACAATAGGTCCCATTAATCCTGACTGACTAACAGTTAATCGTGACTGTATAATAGTCGACTGTAGTTCTCTAAACTAAACCAAACCAAACACCGGCTTTATAACAAAGAATTCCAAACAAATTTCTAGCTAATCAATGAAACAAAATACAGTACGGGGTTACACAAGAAAAATGTTGCATAGTGGTGCCATCTATGGTGAATAAGTTTAATTATAAACTAGCACATCTATTTTTACTGGGACGGATCTCAAACGGGCATGATGGCCGAATGGTAGATCTCTGCTCTTCGATACCTGAGTTCGTAGTTTTGAATCACGCTGTTTGTAGCCGTTCGAATCGGCTTCGAATACTCAGTCTTATTAACAAAATAGTAGATTGTAGCGCTCTAAACCAAACCAAACAACTGCTTTATCACAAAGAATTCCAAACAAATTTATAGATGATCAATCAAACAAAATACACCAGGATATTTTACACAAGAAAAATGCTGCATAGTGGTGCCATCTATGGTGAATAAGTTTAATGATAATCTAATCTATTTATTTTTACTGGAACCATTTCCGAATAGTTAGGTCGAGGTGTTGTGGACCATTGATAGTTTAGGAGAACTGGACTCGTTACACTTTGACACGACAATTTTAGTATAATTGACTCATTTCCGCTGTTAACGCTGAATTACATTGTGCAATCGGGGTTCACCAAACGTGCGATATTACTTTGGGAAGTATGCTTTACTAATGGTGTATTCTAAGTGAACTCTCTTTTGTCGAACGTCAGCTTTTTAGAATGATAAATTTCCGAAACGACACCAGCGGAGTTCTACTTATATTGAGTTGTAAAATATCATCTAATTAGCCAAAAACTACACGACATTTCTGTGTAATCGCCATGAAAAATAAATGAAAGTCGCGAACATTTTTCAAATTCCTTGCAAACATTCGGAAAAGGGAACAAACTAAACAGGCTCTCTTGTCCGATCGACGCCGAAGAACGTTCGTGTGTTAAGGAGAAAACTCGACTGCTTGGTATATTTACATAATACAAGGTGTGACCAAAATTACATAAATTAAATAATTGTATTTACAAAGAAAAAGTATGAGTCTATGGATGCAATGCGAAGAATTGCTGCCAGTGGTTGTAGCCTTGTTCGAACTCATTTTGAGAGAAGACTTGGGGTTTGGGCTCTTTGGACATTTTGGATTGTGTCAAAATAGGGTTCTTTCGTGTCCTCCATAAGACGGGGGCATGGGGGTGGGCCAGGTCGGGACAATAGGGTCGAACGTTGTCGTGTTGGACGATCCCTCTGACAGCGATCTGTTGGTGAACCCTTTCTTCCAAACCCATGAACACTTCCAAGTTCTGTGTTTACAATTGAAAATTCGGAAAAACAACGGCCGAACGATTAGACCGTTGATCTTCCATACCGAAGTTCGTGGTGTTCGAATCCTGCTGCTAGCACGAATATTCGTAGCAGTACGGAATTAGCTTTAGGCAGTAGGCCCTGGTTTCATTGGCCCTCTTGTGCCAAAAAGTAGGCCGTAGCGCACAAAACCGCAATGGAACGTCGAGTTAATCAGTAGTTGATATACGAAACATTCCTCACTCGTTCTATGTTGTGATCTGTTTTCACATTTGATGGTCAACCAACGCACGACTGGTCTTCGATGTTCTGTTTCTTTCTTGCAGACTCACGATTGTGACAGAACTTCATCTTTCTTAGGCTTCTTTCATTTTTGCAAGATTGCTTTACCACTTTCTCCCAAGTTGGACGCAAAACTGCCCTGCACAGCCTAGCTCAATATATCGCTACATCTTAAGCGTCACCAGCTAGGCTTGAAACTTTTAGGCTACTGCGCACTACCCTGTCAATTAATACATTGTATGCGG
>CM063499.1:95409939-95417439 GCA_032207245.1 Pardosa pseudoannulata | reverse complement strand
GTAAAATATAAGTATATCACTCGGTAAAAATTACAACCACATAAGTTATTATTCCATAATATTATAGAGGAACTTGGGAGACAGTTAACACCCGTTTCAACACTTTAAATGTAATATTTGTTGTAATTCCCTATTTAATAATAGCCTGCTTGCAATTCCGTCACTTTTCTCACCTTTAGTCACTTTTTTTTTACAGTCGATTACTTTTAGTCACTTTTTTATGTAAACAGTTACTTTTAGTCACTTTTTTATGTAAACAGTTACTTTTAGTCACTTTTTTCGTGGTGTATCACAGCAAAAGTCTGTTGTTGAAAAAAGAAAATCTGAATAACAAAATATTTTAATAAAACACCAAAAAATGTGCTGCTCTAATCTTATTTTTCTTATTAAAATGTAATTAGTCTTATGGCTTCCAGAATGGAGTGATTTTAAAAAGTCGTAAAGAAGTTCCCGAAATCTACATTTGTAATGAAATGTACATTTAATACATTAAAGTCATTTACGTCAAAGCACACATTTCTATTTTTCTTTTTCTTCACAGTTTTTGTTTCGATACTCTAATCTAGCTCTGTACATATTTCAAAACATCGTCAATATATGCAGAAAATTGTGTTTATAAAATTAATGTATTGTATGTATTCAAATCCAATTTATAGATTTTCTCGAATAAAAAGCAATGTTGAGTCGCGTTAAACAAATTTTTTAACCTTTTTTGTATTCGACGCTAAAATCATGTCTTGCATGAATCATTTGATTTAGAGTTAAAATAAATAGAAAAATCTTAATAATAGCATCTGTAATCAAGAGGAGAAAAAAAATCGCTTTTTTTTCAATGTTTAGTCACTTTTTAGTCACTTATTATGTATTATTTGTCACTTTTCTCACCTTTTTGAAAGTACTTCAGCAAGCCTGTAATAGCCTAAGTTGTCTGTCCGTTTGTCCTCGACTTTATGAAGCGGTTGTACCTGGCATCCCTATTGTATTTTTGATGAGTTAGTAAAATTTAAAGCGAATTCGAAAACGTTCGAAATCCACCCCTTCCCCCCTTTTCGAGTGTTTAATGCCATTATTTCGAGCTCTGTTGTCCCCGGCTAAAAGCAGAACATTAAATTTATCAATTTATCACATAATAAATAGGTAAAAATAACATTTTTTTCTAACGTTATGACGTACCTTTAACCCTCTCATTCAATCATTTATCTGAGTTTATTGAAATATCGTCTGCATTATTTTCGTACGTTTTATCGCTGAACTCAGGTATTACGTAAATAATTTTCTTTTATATTTGAATTAAATTTGTGATATACCGTTAAATCGTGATATATAACTTGTCATGTATCGCGATGTTAGGTAATTAACATCGCCAGTCCTAGTACAGTATATTTGCAGCTTACAACATTCAAATATAATTATATTGCTAAATGTAGGTTTTAGATGCTTTGACCAAGCTTAATTAATTATCGAATTGTAATTTCTTATAACGATATATCGTTTAATCGTGATATAAAGTTGAAATAATCTACCTTGTATATCAAATAACCCAGTCCTAGTATGGTTTATTTGCAGTTTACAATATTCAAACGATAATTACAGGGCTAAATGGAAGCTTTTGATGTTTTGACCGAGCTTAAAAAAATATCCAAATCTATTTTTTTAAAATGATTTATCGTTAAATCGCGATATAAATCAGGTTATATATCGCGATTTAAAATATTGAACATTGCCTAGTCCAGTGCGGTTTATTTATATTTTAAAATATTCAAATACTAATTACAGTACTGAAGGAAGGCTTTAGATGCTCTGACCAAGGTGAAACATTATCAAAATGTAACTTCTTATGACGATATATCATTAAATCGCTGGCTATATATCGCGATGTTAGATATTAAACATCACCCAATTCTAGAATGGTTTATTCATGGTTGAGTACGGTAAAATTAGGCAAAAATTTGTGACACATTTAAGACCTGTTTCTACAGTAAAAAATATAATATTGATGATTTTAATTGATTATTATGTAACAAAATTAATACATTAGAATTTTGAAAAAATAATTTATATTACTTTACGGTTAGCACCATAGTCATTAGCTTAACGTAAAATTTAAGTATATCACTCGGTAATCCACCTCCCGTTTACTCTGCAACCCAATTCCGGATACGATACTTCTCCACCCTGTAACTTCCTTTGACGATATATCGTTAAATCTCTATCTATATATCTTGATGTTAGATATCAAACATCGTCCAATTATAGAGCGGTTTATTCGTGATTGAGTACGGTATATGAACAATCACCTCCCTTTCGCTCTGCAAGCTAATTCGGGGTAGGATACTTCTCCACCTGTCCCTTCTTATGACGATATATCATTAAATCTCTGTCTATATATCACGATGTTAGCTATTAATCATTGTCCTGTATTTGTGAGTGAGTACGGTATATGAACAACCACCTCCCGTTCGCTCTGCAACCTAATTCTAGATACGATGATTCTCCATCCGTAACTTCTTTTGACGATATATCGTTAAATCAATAGCTGTATATCGCGATGTTAAATATGAAACACAGTCCAATTCTAGAGAAGTTCATTTGTGAGTGAATACGGTATATGAACAACCTTCTCCCGTTCACTCTGCAACCCAATTTCGGATACGATACTTCTCCATCCTATAACTTCTTATGACGATATATCGTTAAATCGCTGGCTATATATAGCAATTTTAGCTATTAAGCATCGTACAATTCTAGAGCGGTTTATTTGTGAGTGTGGTATATGAACAACCCCTCCTGTTCGCTCTGCAATTAATTCCGGATACGATACTTCTCCATCTGTAACTTCTTTTGACGATATATCGTTAAATCTCTGTCTATATATCACGATGTTAGCTATTAAACACCATCCAATTCTAGAGCGGTTTATTGATGAGTAAGTACGGTATATGAACAACCACCCCCTGTTCGCTCTGTAACCCAATTCCGGATACGATACTTCTCCATCCTATAACTTCTTATGACGATATATCGTTAAATCGCTGGCTATATATCGTGATGTTAGCTATTAAACACCGCACAATTCTAGAGCGGTTTATTTGTGAGTGAGTACGGTGTATGAACAACTACCTCCCGTTCGCTCTTCAACCCGATTCCGGATACGACACTTCTCCACCTGTAACTCCATATGACGATATATCGTTAAATCTCTGTCTATATATCGCAATGTTAGATATTAAATATCGTCCAATTCTAGAACGTTTTATTCATAAGTAAGTACGGTATATAAACAACCACCTCCTGTTAGCTCTGCAACCCAATTCCGGGTACGATACTTCTCCACCTGTAACTTCTTATGACGATATATCAATAAATCGCTGGCTATATATTACGATATTAGATATTAAACATCGCCCAATTCCAGAGCGGTCTATTGATGAGTGAGTATGGTATATGAACAACCATCTACTGTTTGCTCTGCAACTCAATTCCGGATACGATACTTCTCAACCTGTAATTTCTTTTTACGATATATCGTTAAATCGCTGGCTATGTATCGCGATGTTAGCTATTAAACACCGTCCAATTCTAGAGCACTTTAGTGATGAGTAAGTATGGTATATGGACAACCATCTACTGTTCGCTCTGCAACCTGATTCCTGATACGATACTTCTCCATCTGTAACTTCTTTTGACGATATATCGTTAAACCGCTGGCTATATATCACGATGTTATCCATTAAACATCGTCAAATTCTCTTCTAGAGTATTTTATTTGTGCGTGTTATCATTATTTATCTGAGATTATTGAAAAATATCGTCTGCATTATTTTCGTACGTTTTATCGCTGAACTCAGGTATTACGTAAATAATTTTCTTTTATATTTGAATTAAATTTGCGATATACCGTTAAATCGCGATATAAACTTGTCATGTATCGCGATGTTAGGTAATTAACTTCGCCAGTCCTAGTATGGTTTATTTGCAGTTTACAATATTCAAATATAATTACAGCTAAATGAAGGTTTAGATGCTTTGACCGAGCTTAAATAATTATCAATTGTATTTTAAACGATATATCGTTTAAATCGTGATATAAATTGTTAATTATCGCGATTTAAAATAAACCAGTCCAGTGCGTTTATTTATTTTAAAATATTCAAATACTAATTACAGTAAAAGGAAGGCTTTAGATGTTTTGACCAAGCTAAAACAATTATCCAAATCTTTTTTTTTTAAATTATTATATATCGTTAAATAACGATATAAATCGGTTATATATCGCGATTTAAAACATTGAACATTGCCTAATCAGTGCGGTTTATTTTTATTTTAAAATATTCAAATACTAATTACAGTACTGAAGAAAGGCTTTAGATGCTCTGACCCAAGCTAAACCCAACGTTATCAAATCTGTAACTTCTTATGACGATATATCGTTAAATCGCAGGATACATATCACGATGTTAGATATTAAACACCGTCCAATTCTAGAGCGGTTTATTTGTGAGTGAGTACGGTGTATGAACAACTACCTCCCGTTCGCTCTTCAACCCGATTCCGGATACGACACTTCTCCACCTGTAACTCCATATGACGATATATCGTTAAATCTCTGTCTATATATCGCAATGTTAGATATTAAATATCGTCCAATTCTAGAACGTTTTATTCATAAGTAAGTACGGTATATAAACAACCAACTCCCGTTCGCTCTGCAACCCAATTCCGGATACGATACTTCTCCATCTGTAACTTCTTATGACGATATATCAATAAATCGCTGGCTATATATTACGATATTAGATATTAAACATCGCCCAATTCCAGAGCGGTCTATTGATGAGTGAGTATGGTATATGAACAACCATCTACTGTTTGCTCTGCAACTCAATTCCGGATACGATACTTCTCAACCTGTAATTTCTTTTTACGATATATCGTTAAATCGCTGGCTATGTATCGCGATGTTAGCTATTAAACACCGTCCAATTCTAGAGCACTTTAGTGATGAGTAAGTATGGTATATGGACAACCATCTACTGTTCGCTCTGCAACCTGATTTTTGATACGATACTTCTCCATCTGTAACTTCTTTTGACGATATATCGTTAAACCGCTGGCTATATATCACGATGTTAGCCATTAAACATCGTCAAATTCTCTTCTAGAGTATTTTATTTGTGCGTGAGTACGGTATATAAATAACCACCCCCTGTTCGCTCTGCAACCCAATTCCGGATACGATACTTCTCCATCCTATAACTTCTTATGACGATATATCGTTAAATCGCTGGCTATATATCGTGATGTTAGCTATTAAACACCGCACAATTCTAGAGCGGTTTATTTGTGAATGTGGTGTATGAACAACCACCTCCTGTTCGCTCTGCAACCTAATTCCGGATACGATACTTCTCCGACTAACCACGTTCGATCCGAACATTCCGAGTGAGTTCGAAGTCGATGATCCCGGTTGTGTTGTTCCCTCCCGATGTCCGAGAATCGGCAACGTTTCCCGAGAAGTGACGAAAACAGGCTTCGGGGGGTCACACGTCGCCATTCTCTGCGGTTTTGTTCGTGACACCCGATCAGAGGTCGCTTTGTTTTTCCACGCCAACACCGACGTTTTAATTGTCAGAACAATTCCAAATCTCTGTAGTTCAGTGGTCCTTTCTATTCTTATTTTTGCCCCCAAATCATTTGTTATAAACTAGTTAAAACAATATATATAAACTATATAATAAACTATATATATATAAACTAAACGATATATATAAACTACATATATAATACAGCGAAATTTAAACTTCAAATGACCATTTTGGGAATGATTTATGTCTAAGTGGTGGCAACATTTAATTGGTTTTTATATGGGTCTTCCAGAAGTAAAGTCACAGCTTTAGATTTCTCTAGAACCAAAAATGTTTTTCAGAAAACTATGAAATGTTGTTTACTACATAATGAAGAAATGAAAATTTTTTGAGGGAACAATAAAGAAACTAGCATACAGCCCGTCCTATGACGGGTTCAGTAAAGGTTTTAATTTTCCAGGATTGTAAAATACCCCATGAGGCAGTTGTTTTTTGGCCGAGAATGATCTGGTACACGCTCCATAATTTGTTTATCTTCACACTCCTCTAAAGTTTCCCGATACTGTAAATGCAGTTTAGAATCGCTTCGAATTCATTTAGAAAAATAATTCAAAGTTTTCTTAGCTACGTCGAAATGATCGTTAAGTTCTTCCCAATTTTTTTGCCACAGTAATTAACGGAAATAAAGGAAAGAAACTATCGTTTCCACTACACCCTGGATGTCGATAGAATTTGTTCTTAATACCAATGATAAAATTTTCATCACGACAAAAAATAATCGACGATTCAATATAAAATGATCACATATGTATCTAATATATTATTGAAGCCAAACATAAAAGAAAATGATCGACGTCTTATCTGAACTCAGTGATAAAACGGACGAAAATATTGCAGACGATATTAAAAAAAAATTAAAAATAAGAAATGATTCAATGATATGGAATGACGTCATAATGCTAGAAGAAATGTTATTTTTACCTATTTATTGTGTGATAAATTGATTAAATGTTCTTAACCGGAGAAAACGGGGCTCGAACTAATGGCATTAAACGCTCGCGAAGGAAGGAAGGGGTGGATTTCGAACGTTTCAAAGACGACAGTATTTTTTTGCTGTAATAGAAAGCTAATTTATATCTATTTTAGAATAAGATCGAAAGTTCAGGAAAGATAAACTTTCTCGCTTTGAATTTTGCTAATCCTAACGCATCCAGAATCCAATATGGATGCCTCTATCCATTCCCGGTACAACCGCTTCATCCATTCGATGATAGACGGAGAGATAACTTAGGTTATCGTTATATCGGGGATTTTTGAAGCAACAAAGAATTGTGACGTACAACTTTGTTATTTCGATACAGAAAAATTCATGGAACAATCCCTGGAATAAATGTTCAACTCGTTACTGGGAAAACGCATTGCGATGTTTCTGTCTATCGAACAATTTCCAGGGTATGTCCCCCTCTCTCATGTGCGTGTGTCCGTCACTTCCTAAAACATCTCGAATTTCGTTTTCCGTTCGTGAAAAAAAAAAAAAAATCGAAACTGGTCGCGTCTCCCCCGTCGCTTGGTGACTCGGTGCACACTCGGCCCACGTTGTTCGGAAATTCGGGAAACACCCTTATGCGGAAATGCTCTTTTTAATTTTCGTACAAAAAAACCGAACCCGGCGCGTTCGGTTTCGCTGCCGAAACGAATCGGAACCGGCCGTACCCCTGGAAGATCGAATGTTGTGAAGAACACTTTCTTTTTCTTTCTTGTCCATTGTCAGTCGTTTAGATGTCGCTCAAGAGTGGATTGTTTTTGTCGTGCCCGGATATTCCATTTCGAACTGTGTAACGCGATATTTATACTGTTTGAGTAAATATTAAAGGGGTGAGTGAATCGAAAAGTCCTTTTAAGAACATCGCACGTT
>CM063499.1:95392439-95397439 GCA_032207245.1 Pardosa pseudoannulata | reverse complement strand
ATATGCATATATGTATATATATATATGCATATATGTATATATACGTGTATATGTATATATATATATATGTATATATGTGTATATATATATATGTGTGTGTATGTATATATGTATATATATATGTATATTTTAAATTATGTGTAAATTTTAAAGTAGTTTTATTGAAAGCAAAAATAAATTAGTTTTGAAAATTTATTATCACTTTAAGATGTCTCATAACCTACTAAAGAAGTTTAGCTTATGCGAAAAGCGTATCAAATGTGATAGACATCAAGTAAATAGAATTATAAAACATTAAACATTCAACATATATTCCCCTGCTAAAAAAATTTTTGATAAAATTCTCCTTAACTGATTATAATAAAAAATGTAGAGTAAATAAGTCAAGAGAAAAAAAAATGGTATAATACACTCTACTTACGTAATTTAGAATACAAATATTAACTGAAAGCTTACATTAGAAAAGATTTCAAATTTACATTCCCTGTAATGAATTAAGAATATAAAAATCTTTAACACATAAAAAATTCAAAAACTCGTGCAAATTTGAAATAAAGTTACAATAAAGTGGAATTACGACTTTAATTAGTAATTTTAAAAATTAAAATTATAATACTTTCGTATAACTGTATTTTTAATTGCATATAAATTTTTAAAGTAGTTTTATTAAAAGCAAAATTTATTAGTATTGAAAGTTATTTACTAACTTAAGAGTTCTTATTTTATTTAAACTATTGAAATATAATGATATATATTGAAAGTTATTTACTAACTTAAGAGTTCTTATTTTATTTAAACTATAGGTGTTAACTTATACGAGAGCGACCTGAAATCTATATTCTTATGAATTAATAATAAGGAAAACTTTCGAATATTAGAAGTTCAAAAACAGTTTCAGTATTTTGAAATTATAATAAATAGTGATTGTTAGACATGAGTGTTTAATTATCAAGAAATTAATTCGTTCTATACATAATGTCAATATATATACAGACTGAAAAAAATATTAAGCAATTAATATTAAAATATTTATATTAAATATAAATATTAAATAATTATATTATATATTGAATAGACTATTTAAAATTTTACGGTTGTCATATATTAAATTCTACATTTTTTATATTAATTATAAGAAATAAACACTTGTAGTTTAATTACATGGATATATTTATGTGATATAATAACTGTATAATAGTTGCTATTAAATCATTAAAAATGATAAAAGTTTTAGCGGAAATTATTTTCTAATAATTAACTCTCTTCGGCACAATCTGAATAAACAAAATTAAAGCATTAAACATGAAGTGTATGCACGTTTTCTCTTTAGAAGATGAAAATTTAATTTTTTCCTTCCTTATATCGATACCTGAATTGTCATCGACAGTTTGTGATGCAAACGTTGACATTAAAATACAAATACAGCTCATCTTCATTTAATTTTGTTATTTTTCTCGTATTGGATGCAAATTATAATTTTATGTGACAATTACAGACGCAAAATTTAAAGTACATTTTATACGTTATAATTTCATAAATTTATAAAAGCGAAACAGGTTTTGATTATCCTCTGAATTCTTAAACAGTTTTATTTAAGAACACATAACCTTTTAAGGATTCCAAAATTTGATTTTTGGATTTTTACATTTTTGAAATCCCCGTACATTAATAAAAATCCCATTCAAATAATATAGTATAGCATTGGAAATGAAATTTTTAAACATTATTTTGCTTTTTTAAAATATATATGTATATGCATATGTATATATACATATATATATATATATATATATATATATATATATATATATATATGTATATATACATATATACGTATATATATGTATGTATATGTGTATGCATATGTATATGTATATACACATATATATGTATATATATGTATATATATGCATATAATATGTATGTACATGTATATGTATATATATGTATGTATATGCATATAATATGTATGTACATGTATATGTATATATATGTATGTATATGCATATATATATATGTATATATATGCATATATATACATATAACATGTATATATATATGTTTATATGTATAAGTATGCGTATATGTGTATATGTATATATATGTTTGTATGTATGTGTACAAATATGTATATATATATGTGTATATGTATATATATGTATATATATGTATGTATATGTATATATGTGTATATATGCATGCGTATAATATATATATATATATATATATATATATATATATATGTGTGTGTGTGTGTGTGTGTGTGTGTGTGTGTGTGTGTGTGTGTTTGTTGAAAATTTCATACTTTAAAATGTATATATTATAAGAAGGTAATAAGAGCTTTCTCGGAAAGTGGTTCCAATTTTTTCTCGATGCTTAACCAAAAATGAATTCGATTGTATCGTTGGAGTTCGATTTGTCAAGTCCTGTGCGATATTTTTGATTTTCATTTTTTATATCCATCACTATTATTTTAATCTTTTCATCCACCAACGACTCTCGTACTACGGAACAAGAAATAATTTCTTCAAAATTCCAAAACGAATGTTTCCACTCTTAAACCTTTACATTCGTTTCCCAGTCACAGTAAAGATGCAGTGCAGTGAAACTGCTAACCCGCGGGTTGCAGTTGGAGAGAAACCAAAAGATTCCGTTCCATGAAAGGGTTCGATTTATTTGTTTCTTATCAATCATTAAAATAATGACCATATTCACAGTTCATGAAATGTATTTCAACTCTGTCGACATTCTGAAGCTACGGAAAGCGTTCGCTTTCTTTCTCGCGTTCGATCTTCGTGCGGCCTTTTTCGTTCCCGTGCCGCCCACTGACAGGGCGGAGCGGTTTTAAAAATTTTGACATGACGGCAACGGAGTTGAGATAACAGATACTTACTGATTCGGAAAAGTATGTTGTTTAGTTTGTTTCTCGCCGAACTATGAAGGAATGGACAGGTTTTTTATTTCAAGATTTCAGTGGGGATGATATAATAATGTTGAAGAATAAATTAAAAAAAATTTTTTTGTAATTCAATTATTGAGTTTATTAAGCAATATGTTTGAAAAATCATAAAATGGCTATACAAAATGGAAAAATACGAAACCTCTTAGCCTAACCATAACTCTTAAACCATATATATATATATATATATATATATATATATATATATATATATATATATATATACATACATATACACACATAGTCATATATATGTGTTTGTGTATATATAAATATATATATATATATATATATATATATATATATATATATATACATATATATATATATATATATATATATATATATATATATATATATATATATATATATATATATATAAATTTATGAAGATCAAATGAGCATTCCATTCTAACCCCTTTCTAATCCTATATAATTCATTTTTAAATTATATAGGATTTTATATTTATATATATATATATATATATATATATATATATATATATATATATATATATATATATATATATATATTTATTTATTTATATTTAAATATCTAAAATTTTTATGAAGAAATTAAAGCTAAATATATTTTGATTTATATATATGTATATATATCTATATCTATCTTTATCTATCTATCTATCTATCTATCTATCTATCTATCTATATATATATATATATATATACACGTGTATGTGTATATATATGTCTGTGTGCACGTGTGAGTGTATATATGTTTATGTATATATATATGTATATAAATGCATATTATATATATTTATGTGTATAGAATATATGTATACATATATATGTATATATATATATATACACGTGTGTGTATGTGTGTGTGCAAGTGTGAGTGTATATATGTTTATATATATGTATATAAATGCATATTATATATATGTATATGTATATGTATATAGGCATATGTATATAATATGTGCATAAATATATGTGCATATATATGCATGTATATAATATGTGTTTATATATGCGCATATATATATATATGTAATATATTTATGTATATATATGTATATTTATGTGTATATATATATGTGTGTGTGGGGGGGGGATGTTTGTACATATGTAATTTATTAAGGAGTATGCTTTCTCAAACGTTCTAAAATTATTATTTGTATTAAATAATACACATAAAACCTTTTCTTTTCTCTAATCAGAAATACTAGAATAATTAAGAATTACAATATAAGAATATAAGAATATAATGGTTTTGAGTGAAAAGTCTATTCTCTCCTTTTTTGAAATTTGAAAAGTCTTAGAGACTAAATATGCGGTATTAAATTTAAGAAACTGTTATTTCTGAACATTTTGCGATAAATTGAAAATGCAACAAAAAGATTTATAAGACTTAAAAATTCTAGATCGAATTTTCAAACGTTTTGTCGTCGACTAAATGGGGCATATCGAAAGTTTACGACATTCGACTCTTCCAAATTTTTCAGCAAAATATTTTGTAAGAGACTCTACGTGACGGGTCAAAGGTGAGGGTCTCGAACACACAACATTCTTTCCAAAAAAACGTAACAGACAGCTGTGAGTATTTGAACTAGATTTGGGTAATAATTTACCAGCACGCTTTGCCCATTTGCAAATCTGAGCGTCTGTCGAGTTTAGATACAATTGTAACAGCGGCGGGCATTTGGTATTCAGGTGGAGCGGTTCTTTGCCAATTTGCGATTCTGGTTGTGGGCTTCGCACTGTTATTAAAAGCGTCACGGTTCGGGTAATTTCTTTAGCAGCCAACTTAATTCGCTCAGGCCGAAAAGGGAGAAATTAATTTTAACTCGCAAGATTGGCGTATCGAAAAGCTTGCCTGTGGGAGGTTTGTTTTTGCTATCTAAGAAAACGACTGTCGTTGCTTTGGGAATTTTTTAGGTTGACAGTGGATTCAAAAACGAACTTATTTCAGTTTTTAACCAATATGTTTGAAATTTTAAATATATGAAGCCTATTGGATTATGAATTGGAAGGTGACAGTGAATTATCAGAGCTAATATATATTATTTTGAAT
>CM063499.1:95359939-95372439 GCA_032207245.1 Pardosa pseudoannulata | reverse complement strand
AAATATAAATTCTTATACCGTTAAATTACGATATAAAGCTGTTTATGTATCGCGATGTTAAATTTTCAGTATCGCCTAGTCCCAATTTTAATATAATTTCCTATATCGTTAACTGACGATATAAAACTGTTTATCAAAATATAATTTCTTATATCGTTAAATAATGATATATATATATATATCTGTTTATATATCGTGATTTTAGATTTTCAGAACCGCCTAGTCCTAATTATGATATAAATTCGTATACCGTTAACTGGCGATAGAAAGCTTTTTATCAAATTTCTTACATAACGATATAAATCTGTAAATAACGATAATCTTAAATAACGATATAAAGCTGTTAATCAAAATATAATTTCTTATATCGTTAAATAACGATATGCTAGATTTTCAATATCGCCCAGTCCTAATTATAACTTACATTAAATAATTTCTGGTCTCAAAAGACGATAGCATCGTTCTCTTGAAACGAAACTAAAAGCAGAAAAATGGAATTAAGTGAACGAATCGTAAGGGAATCTTTTGATTTTTTTTTATTCGAGTGGAGTTGAGTCGTTTCCCCTCGGAATTAGAAAGTGGAGCTGGATAATGGAGTGTGAAACAAACAAGAACTGCATGTAAGTAGATCATGATTGATGTCATGCACGGGCGTCAAATGCAGTTCCACGCCGCGACCCAAATGAGATCGAAAGCGGTTTTGCCCGCGACCTCAAAAATATATACCGCATGATAGTCCTTCTTTTGCATACACAATCTGGTCACAGTTATTAAATTTGTGTGCTAAAGTCATTTGCCTTGCTTTCGTTTTTCTTTTGGACAGATTATCTGCAATTACCGGTATTAATTAGAATAATTGTTACAATTCTCTTTCAATGCGTAGAGTTTGCCTCGAAAATTTCGTTTACAGATGTGGCATCAAGCTGAGTTCAAAAATAGGCCGTCTTGCGATGTATCAAGCACTATAATATATTTGCTTTTCATAATTTATTCTTGCATATTTTTTTTAATCATTTTGTGAGGCTTATTTTCCTTATTTTTAACTTATACATTTCGGCAAAATAGTACCTAATATGCTTTTTATATGATATACTAGCCTATAGCCCATCATATGACGGGATTAGTAAAATTTTTAATTTCCCAGAACTGTTAAATACCTAACGAGGCAGGTAAAAAATGGTTTGTTTTTTGACTGAGAACTATCTGGTTCACTCTCAGTAATTTATTTATCGTCATACTCCTCTAGAGTCTCCCGATCCTGTGAATGCAGTTTAGAATCACATTGAACTCATTGAGTCAAACCGTGTGGTTACGTATAATAAACAAACACACAAAAGAACAAACTTCTTAATTTCCAAATATATATAAATTAAAAGTTAGATATTTATGAGTCCGTGAAATAGACTCCTAGACTTATATGAAAAGAATTTATTGTTAATACCGGTGGTAAAAGTTTCATTGCAACAAAAAATAATCGACGATTCAATTTAAAATTATCACGTATGTACCTAATCTATTATTGAAGCCAAATATAAAAGAAAATCATTTACGTCATATCTAAGTTCAGTGATAAAAGATATTAAAATAGTGTAGACGATATTTAAATAGTTTAAAATATGAAATGATTCAATGAGATGTTTAAAGGAATGACGTCACAATGCTAGAAAAAATTGTTATTTTTACCTATTTATTAAGTGATAAATGGATAAATTGAATCGCCTGCTCTTAACCGGGGAAAATAGGGCTCGAAATAATGGCATTAAACTCTCGAAAAGGAGGGAAGGGTTGGATTTCGAACGTTTTAAAGACGACAGTATTTTTTGCTGTGATATGAAGCCTATTTATACCAATTTATTTTAGAATCGGATCGATAGTTTAGGAGAAGATAAACTTTATTCGCTTTGAATGGATGCCTCTATCCATTCCAGGTCCAACCGCTTCATAAATTGGACAGATAACTTAGGCTATTATTATATAGGGGATACTAACAAATAGCCCGGTATGACGGGATCCGTAAAATTTTTAATTTTCCGGAATTGTAAAGTACCCTATGAGCCGGATGGTTTTGTTTTTTGTTGATAATTGACTGGTACACGCTCAATTATTTGTTTATCTTTACTGACCACATGTTAGTGGCCAACTTTAATTTATTTGTCCTCTTACGTCATGAATGGACAGCAGAGGTTTATATGGACAGTGATTATCGGCGCTATATATATTTATATATATATATATATTATTTATATTATATATAAATATATGAATGATGTAAGAAATTGAGCGAATCGATTGCACTATGTAAACAACAAACGCACAAACGAACATTCTTAATTTGCAAAGATATATAACTTAAACGCTAGATATATATGAGTCCGCGAAATACAATCCCAGACTTTTATGAAAACAATTGGTTGTGAATACCCGCGATAAAATTTTCATGGCAACAAAAATATAATCTATGATTCAAACTATTAAAATTATATATGTACCTAATCTATTATTGAAGCCAAATATAGAAAATGATTTAGGTAATATCTAAGTTGAGTGATAAAAATAATTAAATAATGCAGACGATATAAATAATTTAAAAATAAGAAATACAATGAGATGGTTTGAAGGAATGACGTCATAATGCTAGAAGGATGTTATTTTTACCTATTTATTATGTGACAAATTGATAAATTTAATCGTCTTCTTAAATCGGACTTGAAATAATGTTAAAAGCTCGAAAAGGAAGAAGAGGGTGGGGGAGGGGAACGTTTTAAAGACGGCAGTATTTTTCGCTGTGATATGAAGCTTATTTATACCAATTTATTTTAGAATCGGATCCATAGTTTAGGAGAAGATAATCCTGACTCACTTTGAGTTTTGCTAACCCTAACCGATCAAGAATCCAATATGGATGCCTCTATCTATTGAAGGTCCAACCACTTCCTAAATTCTAGGACAGATTATTAGGTTATTATTATATAGGGGATGTTAAAGACAGATTAAGTTTTGGGATAAGTTGAATTATTTAATCGCAGTTTTATTCTTATGTATTAAAAAAAAAAAACTACAAAATCGGATTCCACACATTTAAACAGTCACCAAATTTAAAGTACTTACTATAAGATTATTTTAAGCTCTTAATTTAAGCCATTTCTTTAATTGTTATCAATTTGATTTAATTATCACATCTTTTCAAAACTGTTTCTTTAACTTATTTTAATTATTTACTTAAATATAATTTATATTAATTTTTTATATAAATAATATTAAAATTTGGTTATATAAAGTTATAAATATTTTTAAAATGTCTTGCAGTACAATAAAATGTGGAGACCAAGTGACTTCTTATACCCTTACAATATTTTTGCTTCATAACGATTTCTATGTGTTGAATATGTAGTGCCATCTGGTGGAGACGCGTAGAGTTAATATTCGTTATATTGAGACTTTTTTATATTGATATTTCGTTTATAACCGAAAAATTTAGAAGTTACGATATTTTATATTCTTTAAGAATAAGAAATTAAGAGTAAAATTTAAAAATCTTCTATGTAAATAAGAGATCTTTGTATTTGTTTTTCAAAACTGGAATTTAAGAGTATTGGAACAATTTAAAAAAAACATACAACTGTATATTGCCCAATTATCGTTATCTATGATTTCGATTTTTGTAGATCGGTAATATTAATAGCCGTTATATTAAGATTTTTTGTTATATAATTATACCTAATAATATATAATATTATATTTAAGAATATATAATTATACCTAAAATAGCTTAATTGGGTTACAACATTTGATATATATATATACAAACATACATACATACATATATATATATATATATATATATATACAGACACACATATATATATACATATATATACACATACATATATATATATATATATATATATATATATATATATATATATATATATATATACATAGATATAAACATAGATATAAACATAAATATATATACATATAAACATTCACAATGTCATACTTTTATATATATTTATGTATATATATATAATATATATATACATATATTATACTATACACATTTACAATGTCATATATATTATATATTATATATTATATAATTATATACATGGCATATACATACTTATATATATATTTATATATATAAATATATATTTATGTATATATATATATATATATATATATATATATATATATACATATAAACATTCACAATGTCATACTTTCATATATACTTATGTATATATAAATTATATGTATACATACTCACACACACTCACACACACACACACACACATATATATATGTGTATGTGTGTATAAATGCATTATTTATATGTACGAGTCTCAAAAAAATACAAATGATATGAAATATATATTACGTGTGAAAATCTTGAAAACTTCTTTTATATTTCTCCTTAAAATGCATTTTTTATGGAACCATGAATTATTAACGTTAAAAAAAGTCAACATTAAGAAACAAAACTAAAAAGAAATAAAGTATATTACAACTTATCAATCTCAAAGTGCTCTAAATGGAATAACTAACCACAGTTTCATACATTTTTCAATTTTCAGCTTTAATCAAACGAGGAATTACCACCTTAAAATCGGCGATGCCATTGAAGCCTGCCTATTAGCCTAATGGGTTGCTCTTGTTTTTTTTTTTTTAAAAAAAGATAAAACATATTGTACCATGCACAGTCCTAATTGCTAAGAAAGATTTCTAAGTTCAGATGGCAACAGTAAAGTCACCACGCCTTAAAATATTCAAGCCAAATCCCATAACTTCAAGTTGGCGAAAAATTGGGTTAGCTTTTGATTAATAGCGCTCAGGTCAACAGAAATGAAAAACTTTCTTTCTTTCTTTTATTATTATTATTATTCTTTTAGTCTACTTCTTTATTACACTTTTATTTTCTCGTTAAAACCCAAACGAAGAATGCTAATTTTGTGGAAAGTGAAATGATAAAAGAGTGGAATATTAGCTCCTAAATGCTACGTTCGGATAAAAGAGGTTGTAATGAACTTGTTTTTCATGTATTGGGGACACACCATCGAGCTTTATGATGAATGGCATTCCGAATGATCGGGCTCTTTTCGAAATGCAGAATTCGAGCTGACACTTTGTATATTCATTATCCAAGGAGTTTTACGTCATTATTTTAATAATTAGGCACGAAAAAAATGGCCTTTAAACTTGCAGATATTTATTACAGAACTTTGAATAAAGAGAAAAACGCCCATTTTGACTCCAAGAACTATGCATGTCATATATATATATATATATATATATATATGTGTGTGTGTGTGTGTGTACTTATATGTTTGTATTTTTTAAGTTTATATATATATATATATATATATATATATATGCATAAATATGTATATACATACAATATATGTATATATATATTTGCATAAATGTGTATATACATATATACATATATGTCTATGTATATATATATACATGTATATTACATTGCATATATATATGTACGTGTATGTATATATATATATATATATACATACATATATATATATATATATATATATGTACTTATATGTGTGTATATGTTTGTAATGTTTATATATATGTATACTTATGTGTGTGTGTGTATATATATATATGATTATGTATATATCTATTTATATATATATATATATATATATATATATATATGTGTGTGTGTGTGTATTTATATACATATGTATATGTACATATATTCATATGTATATACCTATATAAATGTATATTTATATATAAATGTATACATATGTATATATATATATATATATATATATATATATATATATATATATAAATGTATACATATGTATATATATATATATATATATATATATATATATATATAATGTTTAAATTTATATACATTTATGTATATATTTATATATTGTATGCAACAAGTTGTAATAAATCCTATATTAATTCTTTATTGAGTCTTAACAACCTGGATACATCATTGCATATAAAAAGAAATACGAGTAATAAATTTCCTAATAGGTGCTTATTACAATTCCAACCTGTGATTAGAGTCACCTGTTTTTATTGAACACCGTTGCTCCCGCTCTTTCTCTGTATTTGCATCGTTCCGAAGGTCACGGTTGCGAGTAAACGGTGCGTTTGAATGAATCGAGTGAAAACAAACCTTGCACGAGGAAATAACGGTAAAAAAAGAAGCGTTTTTGACCATGGCATTGGTATGCATGTGTTTGTGAGTCCCTGATAAGAAGTAGGCCAAGTTCACGCTCACTCTTCCTCCTTCCTCATCCCACTTCAGTTCGTTGACCTTCGGAAGCTTCCTTCCGTGCTACGGCAGACGATTTTTAACCCTTTTGTTTTTGTTTGATAGAGTTGACAGTTTTTTTCTTTCTCTCTCTCTCGCCGATAACTGCTTATGACAGATTCGTTATCCTAAAACATCGAACTGATAGAGCGTAGAAGGTTCGTCTTTTCACACAGAGGCGTTTCTGTCTTTAATTGGTTCGATTTTATTTTTGGACGGATGTAAACTCAATTGTAAACGTTTCATTTGGCGACACGTAAATTAGGAAGTTCCTGTTTTTGTTTACGAATCAATTAGATTGAAATAAACGTGATTGATTTAGATTGTGAATTTTCTATTCTTAATAATGATTCATTCAGATTTTAAACGATCATTTGTCACTTGTTCTTAAAATATTTAATAACTGAACGACTCTTAATTATGAATGACTCATATTTTTCGTACTCCTTATTGAATTTAAACGTTGCACGACTGATTTTAGCACGTTCATTTGTCACTTGTTCTTAAAATATTTCATAACTGAACGACTCTTAATTATGAATGACTCATATTTTTCGTATTCCTTATTGAACTTAAACGTTGCACGACTGATTTTAGCACGATCATTTGTCACTTGTTCTTAAAATATTTGATAAGTGAACGACTCATATGAATGAATGACGAAAAATATGAGTCATTTGATATGAATGACTCATATTTTTCGTACTCCTTATTGAACTTAAACGTTGCACGACTGATTTTAGCTCCATCATTTGTCACTCGTTCTTAAAATATTTCATAACTGAACGACTCTTAATTATGAATGACTCATATTCTCGGTATTCCTTATTGAACTAAAACCTTGCACGACTGACTTTAGGGATAAAAGTTGTTGAAAAAGGGATTTTTTTTATGCAGCTGACAATTGATTTGGAGCTCTACGGTTATCATGTACATAGCAATTATGTATGAGCACAACTTTAATAATCTACCAAAAGATAAAAAAGAATAAATTCAGTAAAAATCATTATCTTTTTAACTTCTTCATGAAAATCGTTTCCATTTTAATTATTCTACATGATGATTTCTATTACGCCATTACGTAATCGCTACTTGTTCTTAAGTCGAACAGCGAAAATGGCACAAACGTCTTCCTTTTTCAAAAGAAACTTCAAACATCAGAAATGCCAAACCGTAATTTTGTATTCTGAAAATTTAGCATTGTTCCTTTCGGTTTATGTTGTCACCATAAAGAAAAGACTGTTATAAATGGCACAGCTTCTTCTGGGATTTAAAGTTTAAAAGAAAAAATTCTACTTAACCAATCCTCTTAAGGAATAGATTTGTAAGTTTAAGACGCCATTATTACTAGTTTTTAAAGTTCAGACACAAAAGCGTTTTTCAATTTGTGGAGTTGTTTAGCTCTTAATAAGGCGAATAATAATATAAATTTAAAACTGTTTTGTGGTTTAAAGCTTTCAACGTACTTTTAAGTATATTTCAACGAATTGCATAAGAGCCTACCATAAATCTGTCTTCAGAAAAGCTGAACTCTTAAAACGTAATGCCAACTCTAGAAAAGAAAAAATGAAGGCTAACACAATTTGTCTTTTATTTTTAGGAAATTTTTTTTTCTTTAAGGAAATTTAAGATCTATAATTACATAAGATTTGAATTATATATATATATATATATATATATATATATATATATATATATATTATATTGATATAAATGCGATTTTTAAACTAATGTATGATGTATAAATACTGGATCATTCCGGTTTGTATTTGATTAGAACAATTAAGTAAAATTAAGTTACGTTGAAAATATTAAAGAACAGCAAATAGAAAACGTGTTCTTAAAATTAAAACAGACGAGCAAGAATACCCATATTGCTAAAATAAAGCCTTATTCACAAATATAACTAGTATATTTGTTTATATTGTACTGATTAACATTTTGAACTGTTCTCGCTTTTATAAATTCGCCATTTTTATTATGACGGGATCAGTAAAATTTTTAATTTACCAGAATTGTAAAGGTACCCTATGAGGCAGGTAAAAAAATGGTTTGTTTTTTCGCTGAGAATTATCGTTCTATAAAAATAATCGATTAAAATTATCACTGATGTACCTAATCTATTATTTAAGCCAAATATAAAAGATAATTATTCAGGTAATATCTAAGTTTAGGGATAAAACGTATGGAAATCATGCAGAAGATATTTAAATAATCAAAAATAAATGATTAAATGAGATAGTTAAAGGAATGACGTCATTATGCTAGAAAAAATTGTTATTTTTACCTATTTATTATGTGATAAATTGATAAATTTAATAGGCTGCTCCTAAAATATGGCTTGATAGAATGGCATTGAATGCTCAAAAAGGGGGACGAGGGGAATTTCGAACGTTTTAAACATGACAGTATTTTTCGCTGTAATACGACCCTTATTCATACCAATTTATTTTAGAATCGGAGCTATAGTTTAGGAAAAAATATACTTCACTCGCTTCGAATTTTGCTAACCCTAAGTCATCAAAAATCCAATATGGATGCTCTATCCATACCACGTCCAACCGCTTCATAAATTCGAAGACAGATAGACAGATAACTTAGGCTATTATTACGTTACGAGAAGAAAGTTTAAGTCATAAAAAGTTGAAAAAATAATAAAACAACTTTAGGAATAAGAATTTAAAAGAAAAAGCAGAAAATATTAAATTAATTAGACATTTAGAAATATTGCGTTGATTCGGGGACAGAACCGTTAACCGAGGGGATGGGGTGGATTTCGAACTTTATTTGAATTTTGCTAACCCTAACTCATAAAAAATCCAATATGGATGGCTGTATCCATTCCAGGTACAACCGCTTCATAAATTCGCGGACAGACAATTTAGGCTATTATTATATACGGGATTCGCCATTTTTACTTACGCCTAAGCGCCAACTGCGCAGTGAGCCGAGAAATATTATGATTTGCGCATTAATCTATCCCAAGGAAGCCGGAATATATTTTTCGCTTTTACCAAATCGCCAAACGATTTTTTTGGCGCCTTACTCATAGGTCGCCATAATGTGTCAAAAGTGATTGCCACTTTAAAGTAATAGTTAAAAACTTTTAGCAATATATTGTTTAGAACGGATTAACGGTAAGTAAAAGTTTTTTCTTGGAAAAGATCGGGTGAAACCGTAAAACTTTTATAACTTTCTAAATCCAATCTTTGAACTGTCAGTTATTCCCAGAGTTATTTTAAGTATTCATGGAATTTCGATATCACCAGAATTATTCTTTGTGACAGTCTTTTATCCCCATACTGAACAAATTAGGATCAGATGCATTTTAAAAAACCATTGAAGCATTGAAAGAAGAAAAAAAATGTTTGTAACGAGTCCAGACTGATTTTTTTTCTCGAATATTGGTGTCGAAATTTAAACATTTGTGACAAATGACTCCATCAACTGCGGAAAAAAAAATGGCTAAGATGTTGCCGCCCTGAATTTTCATTTTATTTTATTTTTTTGTTGCCGAGAACTTGTTTGTCGAAAACTTGAAGTGTAGGCTCTGTTTGAATGCATCAAATACTTCTTTTATTTTCTCGCTTCGTGTTTTTAATGGGTGTAATAATGCTTTTGGAATGCATAATCATTTATAGCTTTAAGCAAGGGAGAGAGAAAAATTTAAAAGCGATTCTTACAGCTTATTCTCTGCCTGACTTTATGATTATAATCGTTTGACATTCAAAAGTGCCCATTGTCCGAGAACAATATGAAACCGAACTTGGAATTTTTTTTGTCTCTGGAGCATTTTTATTATTATTATTATTCTCTACTCTATGATTTATAATCATCAGCGATTTTGTTTTAAAACTTAACTTGTTCTTTCGATAACAAGCCCGGAAGTAAGTGTAAGAATTTTTGTTTTTTAATTTCTGAAAAATGCAAAATGTGCAACATTCTTAGATACAGAATACAAACAGAATCCCCTGGCGTTGCCCCAGGGAAATTTACATCTTTTGATGTCAAATGATTAACAGATTGATTAAACGATTAACAGTTTATTAACAGTTAATAAATTTATTAGTTTTTAATTAAAGTTTTGATATCACAACAGGAGGGTCGCAAATTCGAAGTTCGAGCCGAACAAACAGTCGCCGTGTTCATTAATGTCACGTAAACTAAGCTCGCCAAGATCACCACTTTCAACAATACGATTATAGAACAATACAATCCTGGGGGTCTTATACTTGTTCGTTTCTTCTAAATGACGAAGACCCAGGTGGGGAAGGGGCATTGTAAATCACGCCCGTAGCATTCCTTAAATTACACGTGCTTGTCGGGTGGTGCTAAATGATTTATAGCTTCGCAGCAGTATTCGGCATAAAGATATCTGTCTGTATTGCCAGCTGCAATAGAAAAAACCTTTTGTAAATATTAAAAAAACAAGATTTAAACAAAAATTTTTAATCTTTTAAATATAATGATAATAATTAACTTTTTAAAAGGTATTTCAAAGATTCATTAAAAACTTTTTTTCGATTTATATTCTTTAAATGAGTTTCGCTCTTTTTGTTCAAAAGAAAAAAAATATATGTTCAGTATAAAACAAAAAATTATATACAATTACAAGATTTTTTTTAAGTACTTATATTATAAACTAAATTTTTATATCAAATTGGATTTAGATTCTATCACCTTAAAACTTTTGATTTTAACTTTTGATTTGAAGATTGAAACAAAAGTAAAAATTCATAAGAGATTGGAAATTGTTAAAGATTTTAGTATTTATCATACTTTAATATGAAATGTATTGCATGTTTTAATATAATTAAGGTTCAAAGAATAATATAAAAGATATTTAGCATCAATTTGATGTAAACATTTAGTTTCTATTTTATATATTTCAAATTAAAATTATTATAAACTAAATTTTTATATCGAATTGGATTTATATTCTATCATCTTAAAAGTTTTGATTTTAACTTTTGATTTGAAGATTAAAAACAAAAGTAAAAATTCATAAGTGATTGAAATTGCAGGTAAATAAAGATAATTTTTTTTTCATTTGGTATTTAATATTTATATTACTTTTTAAAACGAAGTACATTGCTTGGTATGGAGAAACGTTTTGCAAAGAAATCGCGAAACTTTATTAAATAACTGCATATGTGCAAAACATTCTGTTATAATGAATCAAAAAGACTTAAAAATCAGGCATTACATTTAATAAGAGTCAAAACACGGCGGAAACAACTAAACTTTATTACTCGTTAATTTCATGAGCCGTCTCACCTTGTCAAACTAATTTTAAAAACTTGTTCTTAAAAAGCCAGAGCATCCCTACAACAAGCATCGAACGAGCTTATTGCTTTCACGGAAGCATGCATTGAGAACTCACGGTGTCATTGACCTTGAAACGAACTTGGCTGTTCTTCCGCTCGCTTCCACTCACCATTACCGTTTTTATTGGCTAAGAATAAATTGACATCGGCTATTTATTTCTCAGTTATTATTATCTTTAAAAATTTAACCAATTTGGGAGGTTTCATTTCTTAAAATTTCAGAAGAAAAAAAAATGTTTCTTGATCTATTAGGCTACTTTTTCAAGCACTAGTTTTTAGCGGTAACCGAGTTGAGGTGTCAATGGCCTTTACTCAGCCGATAACTTTTTCGAAGTAATTTTAAAATTTGCAAGTAAATGATTTGTTCGCTCAGTGAATCATCTCAAAAAATGTTGTTTCAACTAAGTGGCGAATTACATTTGTAAACAAAAATATTTTACCATTTCAGAACGTTATTCGTTCTTTTATCCGAGGTCGTTGACCTCGTCGAACAGAATGTGAGAACGCGATCTTGTCTGCGCAACAGTTCTAACTGGAAGGCATTAAAGGAAGATTAACCGATTAATGTAATCTGTTTAATTTCATTTCAGTAAGCTGGTTAAACTCAACTAAATACACAACTTATGGTAGGAATTTTAAAATGAAAATTGCAAATTGATTCAATCATAATTGCATAGAACAGGCTATTTTGTACCAGAACCAGTGGCGTACGCAGAATTTTTTCAAGGGGGGGGTTGTTCATAACTTTCAAGGAGGGGTTCATAATTCTATAAAATAACAGCCCCCATAATTTCTACTAAAATTTTTATTTTTGCCATTTTGTCTGAGTTCAAGGGGGGAGGGGGGGTTAAACTCTAAACTTCCCC
>CM063499.1:95344939-95347439 GCA_032207245.1 Pardosa pseudoannulata | reverse complement strand
GTAAACTTTTTTGTACATTTTAAATCTTTTTGGAACAAGAATGTTTTAAATAAAACTACACAACTTTAAGAGTTATTTATTTATTTATTATAATTTGAACATTGAGAGTGAATTTAATTTAGGATTCTTAAGGATTTATTACATAATTCTGATACAATGTTGCAGCTTTATTTTTTGCTTTGGATATTTTCTATATCCGGAAAGTTGTTTGTACATTTTAAATCTTTTTGGAACAAGAATGTTTTAAATAAACTGTACAGTTTTAAGAATTATTTATTTATTTATTATAATTTAAATTTTAGGAGAGAATGTAATTTAGGATTTTTAATGATTTATTACATAATTCTGATACAGTCTAACAGCTTTCTTTTTTGCTTTCCTTTTGATTTCCTATTCCTGCAAACTTTTTAGTATATTTTAAATTTTTTGGAACATAAAATAGGAAATGATTTAAATAAAACTATACAATTTAATAAACTTATTCTTCATATATTTATTGCAATTTAAACTTTGGAAGAGAGTTTAATTTACGATCTTTAAAGATTTATTACATAATTCTGATACATTTTTGCAGCTTTCTTTTTTGCTTTGGATTTCCTATTCCCTAAAATTGTTTGTACATTTTAAATCTTTTTGGAACAAGAATGTTTTAAATAAAACTATAGAATTTTAGGAATTATCTATTTATTTATTATAATTTGAACTTTGGAAGTATATGGAATTTAGGATTTCTAAAGGTTTTTTAAATAATTCTGATACAATGTTGAAGCTTTCATTTTTGCTTTGGATTTTTTATTCCCGTAAAGTTGTTGTACATTTCAAATATTTTTGGTGCAAGAATGTTTTAAGCAAAACTATAGAATTTTAAGAATTATTTATTTATTATAATTTGAACTTTCGGACTATATGAAATTTATAATTCTTAATGGTTTATTGCATAATTCTGATACAGTGTTGCAGCTTTTTTTTTGCTTAGGATTTTTTATTCCCGGAAAATTGTCTGTACTTTTTAAATATTTTTGAAACAAGAATATTTTAAATAAAACTATATTATTTTAAGAATTATATATTTATTTATTGTAATTTGAACTTTGGATGTGAATGTAATTTAGGATACTTAATGGTTTATTACATAATATTGATACAATGTTGCAGCTTTCATTTTTG
Organism: Pardosa pseudoannulata; assembly: GCA_032207245.1. Lineage (NCBI taxonomy): Eukaryota > Metazoa > Arthropoda > Arachnida > Araneae > Lycosidae > Pardosa > Pardosa pseudoannulata. Next base: position 95,346,272 of record CM063499.1, on the reverse strand, counting down.
CTTTCCTTTTGATTTCCTATTCCTGTAAACTTTTTTGTACATTTTATATCTTTTTGGAACAAGAAAAGGGAAATTATTTAAATAAAACTACATAATTCGAGGAATTTATTATTTATATATTTATTGTAATGGAAACTTTGGGAGTGAATTTAATTTAGGATTCCTAATGATTTATTAAGTAATTCTGATACAATGTTGCAACTTTATTTTTGGCTTTGGATTTCCTATTCCCTAAAGTTGTTTGTACATTTTAAATATTTTTGGTTCGCGAACGTTTTAAATAAAACTATACGGTTTTAAGAATTATTTATTTATTTATTATAATTTAAACTTTAAGAGTGAATTTAATTTAGTATTCTTAAGGATTTATTAAATAATTCTGATACAATGTTGAAGCTTTCATTTTTGCTTTGGATTTTTTATTCCCGTAAAGTTGTTGTACATTTCAAATATTTTTGGTGCAAGAATGTTTTAAGCAAAACTATAGAATTTTAAGAATTATTTATTTATTATAATTTGAACTTTCGGACTATATGAAATTTATAATTCTTAATGGTTTATTGCATAATTCTGATACAGTGTTGCAGCTTTCTTTTTGGCTTTGGATTTCCTATTCCCTAAAGTTGTTTGTACATTTTAAATATTTTTGGTTCGAGAACGTTTTAAATAAAACTATACGGTTTTAAGAATTATTTATTTATTTATTATAATTTAAACTTTGGGAGTGAATGTAATTTAGGATTGTTAAGAAATTATTGCATAATTCTGATACAGTGTTGCAGCTTTTTTTTTTTTTGGCTTTACTTTGGATTTCCCTATTCCTGTAAACTTTTTTTTATATGTATTTTAAATCTTTTTTAAACAAGATTAGGAAATGTTTTAAATAAAACTATACAATTTGAGGAATTTATTTATTTATTTTTTTATTGTAATTTAAACTTTGGGAGTTAATTTAATTTAATATTCTTAAGGATTTATTACATAATTCTGTTACAATGTTGCAGCTTTCTTTTAGTTCTTTGGATTTTCTATTCCCTAAAGTTTGTTTGTACATTTGAAATCTTTTTGAAACAAGAATGTTTTAAATAAAACTATACAATTTTAAAATTCATTTATTTAATATAATTTAAAGTTTGTGAGTGACTGTAATTTAGGATTCTTATTGGTTTATTACATAATTCTGATACAGTGTTGCAGCTTTCTCTTTTGCTTTCCTTTTTGACTTTCTATTCCTGTAAACTTTTTTGTAGATTATAAATATTTTTGGAACAAGAAATAGAAAATGATTTCAATAAAACTATATCATTTATTTGTTTGTTATAATTTGAACTTT
>CM063499.1:95322439-95324939 GCA_032207245.1 Pardosa pseudoannulata | reverse complement strand
TATATATATATATGTATAGTGTATACACACACATACACACAATAAACATATATATATATATATATATATATATTGTATATACATATATAATATATATATATTATATTATATATATGTAACATATTAAAATTTTACATAAAATATTTATGTATATATATGCATATATATTTATATATATATATATGTGTATATATATGCATACATATATATATATATATATATATATACATATATATATATATATATATATATATATATATATATATATATATATATATATGTTTATATATATTGTATAGTAACCAGAAAACAAATAATAATTTAAGAAATGTATCATTTTATGTAAACTATAGAAGTTTAAAGATGATTATTAAAAATATATAACAAGGGGACACTAGAAATAATAGACCGTAATTTAACTGTATAACAGTCATTGAAAAATGTTCTCCATCCCTGATCTAGATTAATCAATCCACCGCCTCCTATGTCGGCCAGAATCGAACACACCTGCGGGGCACAAAGTCCACCTTTTCCGTGATTGAACAGAAAAATATATCACAGCGCATTGTTCGAAAAGGCGATCGTTGCCGAAGTAATGTATCTCCATATTAAAATAAATAAATGGAGAAAAAGAAATAATTAAAAAAATAAAACAACAAAAAACAGTTTTCTCTGTTTTCAGGTTACGTCCACCTAGTTTTCGCCGTGAACTAGAAAAAAGGAAAAAAATAAAAATAAAATAATAACTGTTACTTTCACTTTTTTTTGTTTTTTACTTGTCGTCTGCGCTGGCTTAGAACTTATGATTTAGGAAGGAATAAGTTATATTCCGTGGGAACGGTGTTAAATGGGAAGTGAATTAACGACGGGAAGGTGTCTGGTTTTTTCGAATAATTTGTTGGTCAACAGGTGTTAACCATTGTATAAGAGTATGGCATATGTGCAGCTAAGTTTATGTCATTTACACAGTAAGCTTTCAGCTGTTAATTTGTTGATGGGTGGTGTTCTGGAACATTAGAATTAGCACAATCGATTCATAGAATCCGTACTAATTGGTCATACTAAAATTAATTTTCATTTCATTTTCATTATATATATTATTAATATGTACTTAAATTATATACATTAAAACACATTTATATTCATGTACATATATTATATTAATATCGATATATATAGTGTGTGTATACGTATGTGTATATGTGTATACGTATAAATATATATGTGTATGTATATGTATGTATGTATATATGTATGTATGTATATATACATATATATATATATATATTATATATATCTATATATATAGTGTGTGTATATGTATGTATATATGTATACGTATAAATATATATGTGTATGTATATGTATTATATATATATATGTAATGTATATTGTACATATATATACATATATATATGTATATATATATATATGTATATTAATATCTATATATATGTGAGTGTATATATATGTATGTATATATATGTATATATATATATGTATATATATATGTATATGTATATATGTATACATATATGTATATATATATATAAATTATATATATATTTATATATATATATATATATATGTGCATATATATATTACTTGCTTATTACTGAAATAAAATTTGGGTTCAATACTGAAATGAGTTTCACAGTATAAAAATGATAATTAGCTTCTCTTTGATATAAAACATTATCTTGGAAGTTAAAAATTTCTAAAGTTATTTTCTATATTACCATATATCTACTTTTATCGATTGGTGAACTAAAATTAAAATTTTCTCACAATTGTGTTTCAAAGAACAAAAGTCATAATTATCTTAAATTCGATATAAAAAAATTAGTTTGTAACTAAGGAATATCTAAACTTATTTTGCTTGTGTTTTGCTTATTTTGCTTTAAATTTCTCGTATGTATATATATTTAAAAAATTTTTATATGTCAACACAGTCTCACAAATGAAAATATGTTATGTCAACTATTCTTATATATATGTATATGTATATATATTATACCAATCTATATGTATAATAAAATATTAAATTTCTAATTAACAAATTTCTAAATTTATTTTGCACGTTATTAGATTTCAACTAATTTTTTTATTGTTGTACAATTAGCTTTTACTGATAATTAGCTTTTCTTTAATATAAAATTAGTTTCTAATTTACAAATTTCGAAAGTTATTCGATAAGAATTATATGATAAGAATTATATTCGTATATGATATATGTACATATATATTTTCAAATTTACATATATGTATGTAATTTTGTATATATATATGTATATATATATATACTTTGTATATATATAAAAATGATTATATAGTATCTACTTGTATATATATTTCTATATTGTATATTTCTATATGTTTATATATGATGTGTTAAAATATTTTTCTTTTTATATGCTCAGTGTATATTTTTTAAAATATATATGTATATAGATATGTAAAAATATTCAAATTATATGTATAGATAATTTATATGATCTAG
>CM063499.1:95294939-95297439 GCA_032207245.1 Pardosa pseudoannulata | reverse complement strand
CTGTAAATATTTACTTTAAAAGCTTAAAATATTTTGCTTATACTTTAAAAAACCTCAATGTCTTACTGTTTAGTGTTAATTCTTATATTAAAATGTACAAATGACCATTTTATAACACAACAATTTCTAAATGTCGACTAAAATGACTAAAAATTTAATTTTAATTAAACTATGCTTATTATTTCATGCAGTAGTACCGAATAATACAATAAATCACACATACCCAATAATTACAAACATAAGAAAGAATTATTTTGAAGTCCCAGACATGTATGTTCCACGGATGCAATTGAGCCACGTTACATGAAGAATTATAAGCCAAAAAACAGGAATAAGTTACAAGCTCCAAAATAAATGCTATGACTTTTTGAAGAATTGTGAATGACTTTTTGAAGATTCGTGACTCCCTGGACTTGATCTAGATCTCTACCAGATCAAAAAGGAATAAGTCAGTAATCTCCAAAATATATGCTATGATTTTTTGGAAGAGTCATGACTTCATGGACTTGATTTAGATCTCTACCAGATCAAAAGGAATACGTCACCGATCTCCAAAATATATTCTATGATTTTTTGGAAATTCATGACTCCCTGGATTTGATTTAGATCTCTACCAGATCTCAAAAGGAATACGTTACTAAACTTCAAAATATATGCTATGACTTTTTGAAGATTCAGGACTTCCTAGACTTGACTCTTAGTCAGACCAAGTGAACAAAGTAACAACTGCAGAACCGATAAGATGAACCATTGATTTAAAAAAAGAACATTTAGCACATGGTTCGCCTCTCTGGACGCCCCCTCTATAACGAAAAAAAATGAAAATGGTCAACATGGCTTGTAATCTTTCCGTTTTTCGTGACCGCGCAGGCGTATTCGGTCCGCAATATTATCTAATCACTAATTGGATCACGTTCCGAGCGGAATTCGCCGCTTATCTATCTCCGGGGCGTTTGATATGCTGGAGGAGGGAGAGAGACATCTAAACTCTCCTCGATACAGTGTTGGAAGGAGATAAGATATACTCTCTCCTCCTTCGGCCCCGTCTGTTACCTCGGGAAACAGGTAATCCATTGCCGAAAGTGAGATTCGAAAACCGTAGCAAGGGTACGGCCAAACGCTGTGGAGAGAGGATTAGAACAAAAAAATAAAAGGAAAGAAAAGCATTTATTAGTTTGGCGAAAGTTGGCATCTTTCAGGACATCCGTACGCATTGAAAGTTAGAAGAAGATTTATTCATTATTGACGTTTTTTTCCTTGTTTGAGAGAGAATAAAACAATTATTGTTTATGTTAGAAAGAGGAATTTTTATCGGAATAGAAAAGTGTTGTACGGGTGATGTAAGACTTCTTACGTGCAACGCTGAATTTTACATAAATAGTTAACGAAATTAACAACGTTATCCAAATTTTATTACGCTCTCCTGCAAAATTTGAAATTTGTGACGTAGGGCTTTTTATTTTTTATGTATTAAATGATGGAAATTTTTTATAATCAAAATATGTAAAACGGTAGCGAAATTTTACTACGCTCTCTTGTAAAATTTGTAATTTGTGACAAAGTGCCTTTTATTTCCGATGTATAAAATGAGAAAAACTTCGTATTTTATTACGTTATCCTGTTAAATTAGCAGTTTGTGACGTAATAACTTTTACTTTCGATGTATGAAGAAAGTAAAATTTCATATCAGCGAAATCCATACTGTTAGTGAAATTTTAATACGCTCTCCTGTAATATTTTCAAAATGTAATGCATAGTTCCCTTTACTTCCGAGGTATGAAAAGAGAGAATTTTCGTTTTTTAATATGCTCTCCTGTAAAATTTGTAATTTGTGACACATAGTTCCGTTTACTTCCGATGTATGAAATGAGGTAAATTTCATATTGTACTATTCTCTTCCGTAAAATTTGCAATTGGTGACATAGCTCCCTCCTCTTCCAATGTATGAAATGAGGTAAATTTCATATTGTTCTGTGCTCTCCTGTAACATTTGCAATTTGTGATACATAGTTCCATTTATTTCCGATGTATGAAATGAGGTAAATTTCATATCATACTATGCTCGCCTGTAAAATTTGCAATTTGTGACATAGTTCCCTTTACTTCCGTTGTTTTAAATGTAGGAAATTTCATATTGTACTATGTTCTCCTATAAAATTTGCAATTTGTGACATAGTTCCCTTTACTTCCGATGTATCAAATGTAGGAAATTTCATATTGTTCTATGCTCTCTTGTAAAATTTGCAATTTGTGACATAGTTCCCATTACATCCAATGAATGAAATGAGGTAAATTTCACATTATACTATGCTCTCCTGTAAAATTTGTAATTTGTAACATAGTTCCCATTACTTCCGATGTATTAAATGTAGGAAATTTCATATTATACTATGTTCTCCTGTAAAATTTGCAATTTGTGACACATAGTTCCCTTCACTTCCGATGTATGACATGACGTAAATTTCATATTATACTACGATCTCCTGTAAAATTTGCAGTT
>CM063499.1:95262439-95277439 GCA_032207245.1 Pardosa pseudoannulata | reverse complement strand
TTTAGATTTAAATTAGAATTTTTTTTTATCCCATTGCAACCTTCAAAATATTGATTTTTAGATTTTTTAAACTTCTGGACATTTCTGAATCAATTAAAAAAACTCCATCGAAATATTCGAATTAAAACCTGTAAAACAATTACAATCTTTGCATTGAATATCGTAACTTTTAAGAAATCTGTAAAAACTTTAAATGCATTTTACTGAAAATGTTTTTTTTATTCAGCAATTTTTTTTAAACTTAAATTTTTGTATATCTATTATATAACTCTGTAAACTATTTTTATAGTTGGGATTTTCACTAAGAGATTTCATTGGTTTTTGTTAAAGATTTATTACCTGTCAACATATACGTGTTTAAAAAAGAAATAGATTCTGTTAAAGATTCCACTCTCCGATGAATAATGCTTTAATTTCTAACGCAATAGTGAAAAGTTTTTAACTGCTTACATTCCTTACCATACGTTATCCCGAGGTAAAATAAATTGAATGAAAATTTTTCGATATCGCAAGAAAAATCTACGCATTTTTAATTGGGAAAAGGAATAGTAAACTAAAACCATTGCTTTTTCAATTCTCACAGGTTGTGTGATAATGGTACTTTTGGGATATCGTAAGAAAAATCTGCGCATTTTTACTTGGGAAAAGGGATAGTAAACAAATCCATTGCTCTTTTAATGCGTAATTGTTGTGTAATAATAGTAATTTTGGAATATCGTAAGAAAAATATGCGCAATTTTAATTGGGAAAAGAAACAGTAAACTAAATCCATTGCCTTTTCAATGCGCACCGGTTTTGTGATAATGGTAATTTTTGAATACCGTAAGAAATATCTGAGCATTCTGAATTGGAGAAAGGAATAGTAAACTAAATCCATTGCTCCTTCAATGCGGACGAGTTGTGTGATAAAGATAATTTTTGGATATCATACGAAAAATCTGCGTATTTTTAATTCTGAAAAGGTTTCATAAACTAAATTCATTGTTCTTTCAATGCGTACGGATTGTGTGACAATGCGTTTAGGTTAGTTTTAGACTGTGGCTATTATGTTGGATATATTGTGGGAACGAAAGGTTTAAATGCGATATGTTATGGCTGGTAAATGATGTATTAAAGTATGAGAAGGAGGAAAAGGAATAATAAAGGTAATAATTTCGATATATGGCACATATGTAAAGACTAACGTGTTGCGTTTTTTTGCAGAGCGTCAGGGTATCTACGATCACAAGTCGATCGACAAGCTCCAGGAGCGCGTGATGGAGGCGCTGAAGGTGCAGGTGTCTAAGAACCGACCTTCGGAGCCGAACGCCTTCCCCCTGCTCATGATGAAACTGCCCGAACTGCGCTCCCTGGGAGCCAAGCACGCCGAGCACCTCGACTGGTTCCGAGCCAACTGGCTCAGGCTCCGGCTGCCACCCCTCTTCGCCGAGATCTTCGACATCCCCAAGTACGAGGACGCCTCCGAGGGACAAACTCAGCAGCAGCAGCAGCAATAACCACAGTGTAAGAACACCAGGAAGTTCCTGACATCTCAACCCTTCTCGGTTTTGATTGTGCTGTCACTAACCGATGTCTTGTTTTGCAGATGTAGTATGTCGCCAATAAATACACTGTAGGAACGTTAGCTAAATGCGTTACCTAGAGAGGTAAGAGTGCCTCTCTGGGTTGGAAGGAGCTTCTGTCTGGTGAACGGACATCGGAATCGTGGAAGATTAAATGACCTTGCGTGTTGCTTGGACCTCTTTCTCATTTTTGAGGAGTCGTACCATCGCTAGAGCGTCAACAAAATAAATTGTTGAGATTTTTTTTTTTTTGCGGTAAAATGAGTTTCTGCTTGCCTATTGGGACACAACTCTAGCACATCAATCTACAGTTGAAACTAAATTTCCATTTAACTATTTTAAGGCTCCTCCATACTATGGTCCATTGCAAGCCATTGCCACCGTCTGGAGGAGGTATGGCTTACCGAGGTTGACGATGGCTGATGATAAAATGGTCTTGCCAGAGGATGGTTTCTGAAGCGGTTTTTCTCCGGACATCAAAGGCAGCCAGATGCGCAACTAAAATGCGCAATAGACCTCCATGGTCCACGTGCTCGGCTCATTTAGTGGCTCAGCGTGTTGATTCAACCCTTAAACCATCGTCCAAGATCACAATCAGGAAGTGGTGAACAATTGACCATAGTGTGGAGGCTGCATTACAAATAACTCTAATTTTCATAACTTACTGAATCACGAATCAAATAATTTCACTCGTAAATTATTTTACAGTTAATAATAATTTGCTGCGCAGATGATACTGATATCTTTGATTCATTCTAGTTGTTTGGTTAATTCATCGGTGATGTTAAATTTCGTAAATTATAGTGCAACTAACACTAGTATTGTTAGTTGCGATTCCAGTTACCTGGAAACTCCAGCTGAGGTTACAACTAGTTTTTTTTAGCTGAATTCTTATAGGAGGCTTCAAATCAGCTGATTCCGGTCATTAGTTCTGGATAAAGGGGGTGGGGTCTTCACAATACTGTCTTCTTCATAAAAGCTAGAGAGTTATGTATCAATCTAATTAGTAAGATAGTTCTGAAAAAAAACTGTCGAACAACCTTAACGAGCTGCTTTAGCTGGTGATTTAATGTATATAATCTTTTTTCTGATCTTACATGACTGTTGCATGACTTTTAAGCTGTTTCTCACATCAAAATGTTGCCAAATATCACTTACAAATATAGATCTTTCTTTTACAGATTCTTTCTTTTATCATGTTATCTCTGCTACAGAAGATGCTACGGACTTCTGTTGGACTGAAACAGATCTCGCAGCAAAAAAGGGACTTAAACATCCTCGCGAAAGAGACCAGTAGCATACTGCTCAAATACTGAAGAAAAGAAAGAAAGAGACTGAAACGAAATTCGAACTCTTGAAAACCGTATCAACCGAAGCCCAGAAATGTAGAATTTCCTCCTTCGTTTACTGATTGATGATCTGTTCTGTGCAAGATATCTCGACACATACATCGGGGACCATGTTTTATCGTTTGTATTTATTTAAAGATCATTATTAGTTTATTGTTGTATCATCGAACACTTTTTCTCCCCATGGTGACTATCTGTTGATTCCTTGTCTATCTATCATCTGCGACTCAGGTCTTAGCTATCAAGATTTGCGAAGGACGCTGCTTTTGGTGTTGTAGCCAAACACGATTTTAAGACTCTTCATGCTTACGCCTAAGGCATAATATCTTTCAATTAAAATTGAGCAAGAAGCAGTAACGCCTCCTATAGCGACTTGCACATGGAGTCGCTACTAAAAGCTTCTTAAAAAAATTTCGATCGAGGAATCGAGGTTGTGTTGTTTTTGTTATGATTGAGGATGTATGAGATAAAACATATCCTCCAGAGTTTTATTTATATAGTATTGTTGTCGAATTTCTTTATATTATTGTATAAAATGAAATATAAAGAAACGTTTTTTGGAAAAGTGTAGCGTATAGATGTGAAAAACGTTTCCTCAGTAGTTTTTCTGCAAAATTTCTAGATGTAAACCTGGCGAGGCCATAATGATTAACATTTATGGCACCACTCATGCAATGAGGAATTTTCAAGAAATTCAATGGAAATAACTGGAATTTGAATACCAATTGTCATCAATGAAAGCTGTCACTTTTCACTTTTGATTCCGCATCCAGCATCTCTGTTTTTTCTTCACTGCTAACTTAGACCTCAGGAATTTTTTTGTTTTTACTGTCTCCGGAAAAGAATGTTCTGGAATATTTTTATTTTCATCTTCAAATGTATGACTTGCTTACGCGTCCTTCGCAATTCTTCAAAATATGTGAAGAAGGTATTCAAGTGAAAATTGCCAATGGCACAAACCATCCATAATCCTCTGTGAGCAAAAGCATATCATCCTTGTTGAGAAAATGGTAAAGGAACTAACGGTACAAATCCTTGACAAAATGTAGAATCACATTTTTGTTTAAGCTCTATAATTGACATATGAGGATAGATTTCAGTTACGAATTCTTGACAGAAAGTAGATATGTCTGAAAGATAGAATCTCATTGTTTTCAAGCAGAGATCCTTATTTTTCGGTTAATTCTTTTTGACAAAAAGTAGTGCTAAATATCTCTAGGCATATTATCATGAAACCTGATCGAAAAGTTATAATATTTTCAGTTCAGAGTTCTGTACATAAGCTAGAATTAAATCTTTCTAATGGAAATGCCTACAATGCAATTAAAAGTCGATTATCTTTAGTAAAGAACTCTCGACAGAAATTAGGAGTCAAAAACCTCAGGAGGTGTTACCATTAACCCATAATTTAAAAAAATTTATACTTTTCAGTTAAGAATTCTTCACAAAAAATACAGTTGGATATATATAGAGCAAAGTTTTGGGTTCTGAAAAAGAATGCGACAAATTTTATGTAACTAGTCTTGATAAAAAGTAGAAAAACTACAAAAAATGTCCCCACGTTTTGCACGGGAAGATAATTTACGGTTACTTAATCAATGGTTATAAATGGCCTTACAAAGAGAGTGATATTGGAACAAGGTTTTGCCAATTGGCAAAATTCAATTTTTTACCTTCTATGAAACGTTATTTATTTGGGAAAAATATGGATAGGTTTTGGTATGGTTGTATTCGATATTAGAAAAAAAAACTGGGATTTTTTTTTTATTGGTGAAAGAAAAGTTTGTGGTAACAAAGGAACGATTTGGATGAAGTTTTGTTTATAGAATAAATTGTTTTGTAAAAGAAAAGCAAACAGACCCTCGATATAAAAATAGAGGTGATTATTCTTTAAAGTTATAATTATTTATGTTGTAAAAAAGGCATAAAAACTACGTATATGGTGTTTATATTACATTAATTAGTTTTGCTATTTTAAAATAAACACCAAGCGAAATTAAACTAAAAAGAAAAAATAGAGCTATTGGTATTTCAAGGCTTTTAATTAATATTACTTTTTGTTTTTTATATTTCGAATATAATTATAATGAAAGTCCCTATTTCAAAATTCTGTCCATTGGTCAGAAATGACCACTGTTCAGCACTGGTCAGAATGACTTCATTGAACTGCATATACAAGGGAAAACTGTATGGCATAAAAAAGTTCCACAGTGTATTAACAGATGGCGCTGCAACGAAAATGGATTGGCTACAAGTTACATTTTTAATCGAAATACGACGGATTTCGCTTAAGTTGCACACGTAAACAAACAGTACTGTGTCGGTTGTTTGAAGGAAAAATATCTCACCCCATACTTTTATGCCTTATGCACTGTGTTTTGCGCATGTGTCTTTTCATTTGCATAGTATGCCGCTTACAGCGCCATCTATTGCTACGCTTTGGAACTTTTTTCTTATATCTCTCTTCTTCCAATATATTCAGTATATCCAAATATGAATTCATTCTGACCAATGGTTCTTTTTCTACAGCATATTGAATGTAGAACTTTAATTATAATTAATTGTATTTAATTACAAATGAAAAGAAATAGTATATGTCGTATAATTTGACAATAAATTGAATTTAAACTTGTTTTGTTAGAGGGAAGAGGTCAGTTTTTAAATTAGAAACGTTTTAGCATATGTTAACATTTAAAGCTATATCAAATGTTTAAAAACATAAAAGAAATTTCTGTAATAAAAATTGCAAAAAATGCTTTAATGAAGAAAATGGCTCTGAATGTTTAAAACAGAACTGATTTATTTACGATTACATAGATGTATTAACATTTGTTTAAGCTATTACGATTTATGTACAGCTAGTTAATTGGTATAAGAGGGTTTGATTTATTGTTAAATAAGATGATAATACGCGACGTGTCTTGTTTTTTACTGGTTTTGTGAGAGTCTAAAATTGTCGTTATAGGCATATTTGCATAGCTTTCACTGACAAATGGCAAACTGAAGTGGATGTTATAATTGCTGGAAAATGTTGACAGAGAATTGTGTGTGGATAAGGAAGTCTTTTTATATTTTATATATATATATATGCATATATATATCATTCATTCCCTTTTAGTGTTCATGAAAACATTTGTTGTTTAGTGGATATTGTTTTTACTAATTACATTTTCTCTTCTGTTTTCCTTTTCTTAACTTGGGTGACGTAATTTTTTTATAAACAAAAGTCAAGCTTATGTTGTCTGTGAAATTCGAGAATTAATCTCAGTTTTTTTAAAATAATTATATTAGTTTATAACTCTTTAGATATTCAGTGATATTTGATCCTTTTCGGTGGCATTATATTTTGTTTTTGCTTTTCTCGAGAACAAAGTAGACCAACACTTTGTAATCAATGTTTTAAACCTTTTTATGTTTATGAAGTGGAGTAATATGATTACTACACTTTTGTAACTTCATGTACTTATTTAATGTAAATAATATAAATCTATTTGATTTCTTTGTAAAACTATCAACAAAAACTTAACTAGTATTTTTTAACCATTAATTTCTGTGTCACTTAATGCAATCCTTTTCATCTCTAGCAATATGAGAAAATTACAAATTACTCCTGCATTAACGAATTACTTATTGTTTAGAACCAAGTTTACTATTTTTAACTTTCATGGTGATTTCAAATCATAAAAAAAATCACAGAAAATGATTATGAAAGATTAATAACTTACTTTTGAATCATTTAGGGTCATGTTTAAAGTTTTGAAAAATATATTGAGTTGATTTAAGTAATTATAAAAAAAAAAACCATGTTTATTTTTTTTTAATTTGATGATTTCAAATTATGATAAGGAATCACCCCCATAAAAGGATTTTGAAATTTAAAAAAATTACTTTTGAATCATTTGCAGCCCTGTTTAATTATAGCATTAGTTTTTTTAAATACATTGATTGACTTGAAGTAATTGAAGAACAATCACCTATGTTTATTGCTTTTAATTTGGTGATTTAAAATGCTGATAAGAAATTACCCCCCCCCAAAAAAAAAGGATTTTGAAATATTAATAAATTCTTTTGAATCATTTAGAGCCATGTTTAATATTTTTTTAAAAAATACATTGAATGACTTGAAGTAATTGTAGAAAAATCACTTATATTTATTGCTTCTAATTTGATGATTTCAAATGATGATAAGAAATTAATCCTCACCCAAAAAATGATTTTGAAATATTAATAAATTACTTTTGAATCATTTATAGCTATGTTTAAAGTTTTTTAAAATTATATTGAATAATTAGAAGTAATTATAGAAAAATCACCCATGCTTATTATTTTTAAATTACATGGTAATTGCAAATAAGAAAAACCATTCAAGAAAATGATTAGGAAAGATTAATAATTTATTTTTGAATCACTTAAAGCCACGTTTAAAGTTTTGAAAAAATGCATTGAAATGTTTTAATCATAAATAAGAACTTATGTTTATTATTTTGATTTGATAATTTCAAATGGTAAGAAAAAATCACCCAAAAATGATTTTGAAATATTAATAAATTACTTTTGAATCATTTATAGCTATGTTTAAAGTTTTTTAAAATTATATTGAATAATTAGAAGTAATTATAGAAAAATCACCCATGCTTATTATTTTTAAATTACATGGTAATTGCAAATAAGAAAAACCATTCAAGAAAATGATTAGGAAAGATTAATAATTTATTTTTGAATCATTTAGTAACGTTTAAAGTTTTGAAAATGCATTGAGGTAATTGAATCATAAAAAAAATCACCTATGTTTACTATTTTTAATTTGATGGTTTAAAATGATAAGAAAAATCACCCAAAAATGATTTTGAAAGATAAACAAATTACTTTTGAATCATTGAGAGCCATATTTAAAATTTTTAAAAATGGAGTGATTTTAAGTAATTATATAATAAAAAAAATCGCCTATGTTAGGTATTTTTAACGTACAAGATGAGTTGAAATGATGAAAAGAAAAATCACATAAGAAAAGGATAATTTTAATTTAAAAGATGAATAAATTATTTTTCAATCATTTAGAGACATGTTTAAAATTTTTAAAAATGCATTGAGTGATTTTAATGTGTTATATTAAAAAAAATCACCACTGAAATATATTATTAAATTTCACATTTAAAGGTGTATTAATTTATTTATAGAGTTGATTTTGAATTTCCTAATTTATTAAGCTTGATCTTTGTTTATAAAAATACTATTTTTTTCATACTTATGGTACGTCAGTTCGGGATGCTGTGTTTGTACACAACCATGTCATTGTTTATACGATTTAATCCATCAGTGTCAGACTTATATACTTTTATTTAGTATTTGATAACTTTTGTGTACTCAAATTCTTTGTTTATTGTATACTGTCTGTTGTAAAATGTGGTTTAGGAGTTACTTTTTTTGCCATGCAAAGTATTTAAATGTATTTTGTTCCCACCTGACATATAAAAAAGGTATGTTTTTAGATTTTAGGTAAAAAGTGTTGACAAAATTTTGTGAAGAAATTTGATACAAAAGTTAATGATGCATTATTTGTAGAAAATGGAAGCAATTGTTAATTGTTGTATTGAGAGAACTCTGGCGAACTGTGGAAAATATACAGGCTATTTTATGGAAGTCTTTTTCCATACCCTAGATAGCCGTAATTAATTTCAATACTTAATAATATTCTTTTATCTTAACAATAATAGCCATTTAGCAAAAGCCACTGTACTTACATTAACTGATGATTTAGAAAAATTTATTTTTCATTTAGACTATATCTACAAAATTTATTAATACCTGTAAACATAACTTAAAATGAACTTTAATATAGAGAAAATTAGACTAAACGAGCTATACCAATCGTTTCAGTTCAGTGCTAGCATCTTGGATAAATAACGATATAATGGTATCTATAAATATCGTTAAATAAACAATAAGCATCGATAAAAAGATAGTTACATAAACATTTATTGTCAATTATATATAATAACGATAATTGTTCGTAATTTTTTCAAAACATGATTAGTAAGTACCATTAAGGAAACAATAATTGTGAATAACTATTACTGCATGACAAAAGTTGCCGATACAACGATAATTGTAGATAAAATCATTAAATGAGAAATAATTGTCAATATATTCTTTAAAGTAACCATTAAAATTTATGGGAAATTTAATTACATGGTGGATTTATTAATAATAATATATATATATATATATATATATATATATATATATATATATATATATAACGATAATTATCTGTAAAATCGTTAAAGACAATTGTCGAAATATATATCATTAAAATAGCCATTAAAAATTTGTGTGAACGGTAATTATTTGCAGTACCTATTAATGTTGTAATCTATAAAAATCGTTAAATAAACAATAAGCATCGATAAAAGAATAATTATTAATGGGTATAAATAAGCAATTATTGTCAATTATATGTAGTACCGATAATTGTTAGTAAATTTTTCAAAAGATTAGTAAGTACCATTAAGGGAACAATAATTGTTAATAACTATCACTGAATGACAAAAATTGACGATACAACGATAATTGTCGATAAAATCGTTAAATGAAAGATAATTGTGGATAAAATCGTTAAATGAAAGATAATTGTCGGTATTTTCTTTAAAGTAGCTATTAAAATTTCTGGGAACTGTAATTACATGCTGAATTTATTAACGATATGTGTATTGAAAACGATAATTATCTGTATAGTTGTTAAATAAGAGAATTGTCGATATATAACGTTAAAGTAGCCATTAAAAATTTGTGGGAACTGTAATTAATTGCAGAATCTATTAATGTTATAGATTTATAAAAACAATAGTTGTCTGGAAAATTGTTAAATAAAAGATAACTATCGATATCCATTGTTTTAAGTAGCCATTAAAAAATTTGTGGGAACTCTAACTACTTTCTGAATCTATTAATGTTATACATAGATAAAAATGATAATTCTGTAGAAAATCATTAAATAAAAGTAAATTGTCCTTATATCGTTAAAATAGCTGTTAAAAGATATAAAGAAACTGTAATTAATTATTGAATCTATTAAACGATAAAAGATAGATTTTCAAAACCTATCAAACAATGAAAATTATTAACTTAATGTCTTTTAATTGAACGAAACAATAAATTAATTTATACTAAAGTGTGATAAAATAGCCTGTATGTTAACAAATAGCCAGAGTTTTGATTATTGTTACTGGTGAAATTTGTTTACGTTTTTCCGAATTATTAGATTCTGAATTCCATTTCCACACTTATGTGATGTGAATTGTTAACAAAAAAGGTTTATTGTACTGTTAAAATTTCTAGTTTTATTTTCTCTCTCTCTAGACTAGATAATTAGAGTTGAAGATAAACAGTTTTCATAAGAATTGCTATATCTGGAAACCTGTACAGTTGTAATCATTAAGTGCTATATTTAACGCTATAGAGCTTTTATCCAAAAAACATTGCTGTAGAATAGATTGACCACTGGCTAGAGGGCTTCACATTTCTAGCAAACAATATTTTAAACACTCAAACAGAGATCATATATATTTTAAGAGGAAACCATGCAGAGACATTGTCGGGAAGCTAAATTAAGCGGAACATTTAGAAATTAAAACACCACTCGTCGAACCGGATTTGTAAAGGGGTCAGGAATCAAAAATTTCGTTTTTAGAATATTTTCGTCGAGTTCTACATTAAGAATACAAAGGACTTTGAATCTCTTTTTAAAATTTTAATTATATGTGTGTGTGTGTTTGTGTATATATGTGTGTAATTATATATACATATATATATGCATGTATATATATGTCTATATATGTATGTATATATATATATATATGCATATTATACAAATGCATGTGTATATATATATATATATATATATATATATATATATATATATATATATATATATATATAATATATATATATATATATATATATATATATATATATATATATATATATGTATATATATGTATATATATATATATATATATGTATATATACATATATATATATATATATATATATATATATATATATATACATACATATATATATATATATATATATATATATATATATATATATATACACGTACACACACATACACATATATATATATATACACATATAGCATAATCTAAAACAATGCGATTTTAAACGAACTTTCTTGTACAGCCAAGAGGTTCGATTGAGTATGTTTTTAATTGGATAAATTCCCCGACCATACTAAAAAGACAATACGGTGCAACAATAAAAAAAAATTATTTACAATAAATTTACCATAAAGAGTGGAAATATATGAAAGGAATTTAAATAAGGGATTGCATACATATGGCTGTAAACCTCTATGTACACTGTTGCCATTCACTGGATTACAAATAATATCCATTTCACTAGAAATAGTCCAAAAATATGTATAACGGTGTCATTTCAAAGACTGTTGTCATATATTGAAAAAGTTGCAGCTTAATGAATCGTCGTAACTATTCGATATAGAACTTTTCAAATATCGGTGAAATAATCCAATAAGTTTCTACTACACTATCAAAGTTTAATTCATGATAAATATTTACTGAATTACTACCATGTATATAAATAAATCAATAACAGTTTTTGTAATGCAACTTTCTCTCTTCAAATCTATAATTTTTAATAACGATGCTCAAATCTCAACAATATCTACGAGTTTTTAATTATTTTTAGAGTGTATGATTTTTTTTTCTTGTACACGACTTGTGCGTACAGGTCGATTTACTACTGCCAAAGCATTCAATAGCTGTGTGTATTAGTCAACTATACATTTTTCGCATACGAAAAGAAATTACAATTAAAAAAATCATGGATTTCTCCTTTCATGTTATCATGACGTCTTTATGGCCTTAGATATCTTGTATGATTGCCAACTCAATATTATCTATGCAATATTTTAGAATAATCATCATTTTTTCCTCATCAGATTTTGTAATAAGGAAAAGAAGAAAAAAAAACATTATTTGAAACGCTATAATGATATTTTACTTTATATATCATTTATCAACACTTTCATCAAAAGAAAATAATATCAAAATAATTGTATTTGTCACTTTCATTGCTAGCTTAGTGTGATCATTCCGTATTAAAAGTCAAAACATTGAAAATAATAGATTTAAACGTAGACATAAATATAGATTAACCAGGCTTGTTGCACTTTTATATATAATAACTTTAGCATTTTTGGCTCGAACGTTTTACTAATTAAAGGGCATTTGTTGCAAAGAAAAATATTTGAAGAGAAAAAAAAAATTATTTACACAGTTCTTTTTTTTCGCTTGTTGAAAAAAAATTTTTTTTCCAGATGAAATTTATCACGTTTGGTGTTATATGCATTGCAAAATTGTACGTTATTGGGATATTTTACAGAATATTTTTAAGAATATTTTTTGCCTCTAGCTTAAGCGGCTTGTTTTAAACAAATTAAGTAAAAAAAAAAAAAAAAACTATTGATACATTAAAATGTAATTCTGGAATACATATTTTTAATAGACACTATTATTAATGATGTTTATGATTCATCATTAATGAAATTAGAGACAGATGTCTAATTAAAGATAGATGTCTGGAATAGATGTTTTTTTCTTGCTGTGCCGGATATTATTTTGGAGAAGAAAGACTCGATAAAATGTAAATATGCACTTAAATATATATATATAAAATAACTTTAATTTATGAGTCTTTCTGAATGTATATATAATTATTTAATCTATAATTGCACTGTGTTAATTATATTAATTTCTTTATAGTGTCTCTAATTCTATTTCTTTTTATTTAAGAAAAGAATTCGGTAATACAAGTATTTCGATTGATTGTAATTATATAAATATTATATAT
Source organism: Pardosa pseudoannulata (assembly GCA_032207245.1). Lineage (NCBI taxonomy): Eukaryota > Metazoa > Arthropoda > Arachnida > Araneae > Lycosidae > Pardosa > Pardosa pseudoannulata. The sequence continues at coordinate 95,264,634 of CM063499.1, read as the reverse complement.
ATATTTTGTATTTTTGCGTATTTAGGATTATTATCAGTTTACCCCCCGTCAAAATTATTGAATAGTCTGTGATAAGCACTAGTTTGTACAACTGTTTCCAGAAAAACATTTCAATGTTTCAAATACTTGTTGCAAACTTACGAATGTTCATTGCAGCGACAGGAAAAGCTCGCAAATAAACATTTTGTGGTAATGTTATAGTTTGTAATTGTAGCAAAATGTTGGGACGGCATTTCGCGGATGCGTTTGATTGTTTCATTCGATTGTTATTGGGGAATCTATTATATTGGTAAGAGTGAATTAATATTTGTTTAGTCTTGCGTTGAACTTTGAAAACTTTTTGTATATTAAAGGAGATACATCACCTTTCTGCAACTTGAAATCGAAGATTTTTTTTGTTCTTATTTTTGTCTTATCTTCTTTAATAATTATCATATATACATGGGATTTTCATAATTGGTTCTTTATTTTTATTTAATTTACTTTGCCGAATTTACTTTTAAAAAATAAGAATTTTTTTTAATGTAAAAAGTGAGAACTTGTTTTTAAATTTTTGTAATTTTTCTCAGATACACTGTGCGCAGACGTACAACACAAAGTGAGTTCCAATAATAATTTTCCTTTTTTGTAAGGAATAATTCATAGGTACTTTTCTCTACCTTAAATAGATAGAGAATAATACTTAAAAATTATTCTTTACAAAAAAGACCTTTTATTCTTTACGAAAAAAAAAGAATTTTTAGAAGTTATCATAATTATGACACCAGTGGATTGAAATTTCAAAAAGCTAAAATAATGTTTAGTAATTCGATTTCGAATATTATAAATTCCAAATGAAATAAATAAGAATAAAATAGTAGGTAGGATTTCGTCGTAGGTTTATAATGTATTCACTGTAAAAATTCGAAATCAAAAGTTTTTAGAACACGTTAAGTACCCTAATTGTTGATGGATAACATTACATTGTTATTCTATTCGATTTCGAATTTGCTTACTTAGTCTAACATGTAAAAACCTCGGGGAATCGAAATTTTGGGCTTGGAAGCGGAGAACATTTGAAATTCTAGTGTGTGGAAAAAAAAGGAGAAGAAAACTAAATAATAAACTAGTCAGAAATTTTAAAATCTAAAAATCGAATTTTTGAAGTTTTAAACGTAATGCGTCTTTTTAAAGTAAGTAAAAAACTTGGTGTATAATAAACCGTAAAACGTTCTTTATAAAAAGAACAGTTTCGCCATCGAGTGACCACAGGATGTTCCATTAAGGACAATCACAGGGATCTTTTAAGAATCTCTTGGAAGACTAATGTGATCGTTCCAAAGATTTCGAAACACTACTTGTTGCTGGATAGCATTACATTGTTATTCTATTCGATTTCGAACTTGTTTATTTAGAATGACAGGTGGGAAAAAAAGACACAGAAGGAAAACTTTGGGCTGAGAAGCGGAGAACGTTTGAAATTTTAGTGTGTGGAAAAAAAAGGAAGATAATTAAAGAATGAAACTATTCAGAAATTTAAAAAATCTAAAAATCAAATTTTTGAAGTGATGCATCTTTTTAAAGTAAGTAATAAACTTGGCATATAATAAACCGTAAAACGTTCTTTATAAAAAGAACAGCTTCGCCGTCGAGTGACCTCAGGATGTTCCATTAAGGACAACTTTTAAGAAACTATTGGAAGAATCTCATGTGATCTTTCCAAAGATTTCGAAAATGTAAAACTTAAAAATCGAACTTTCGAATGTTGAAAGGTGATGTGTCCCCTTAAAGTAAGCCAGTTTGTGTATGTGATAATGCAATGTACTTAATATCCCTTTGTTTTCATTTATTTTATGCCACACAATGTGTATAGTGTGTGTTTCATCCATACATTCACTCCCTTGTCACTATACAGGTATTTATATCATTGTTCCCTGTTCAGAGTACAAGAAATGCGCTTTTTAGTAACAAACGTTGCCCAGGAATGCCGTCTCCCGACATTTTCTTTTTACTTAGCTCTGCTTTTCCGCAAAGCTGTAATAGAATCTCGACCAACTAATATTTAGGAGGTGGCGCCATCTATGAGGATTTAATAACACTACAACAAAAGTGGAAAAGATGATTTTTCACGCAAACAGGTGACGCCCTCGAGTGGCTTTTAAGGCAAAAAGATATTAGTTGGTCTTTTTTGTAGATAATATTGTTCATATTTTCTC
>CM063499.1:95244939-95247439 GCA_032207245.1 Pardosa pseudoannulata | reverse complement strand
AATAGGAATTAAATAAAATGATAATGTGAAGTATTTGAATGATTTGTGGCAACAGATAATTGCTTTAGGAATATTTTAATTTGAAGAAAATCAGATTTAAATTGATAAAAAAAATGAGATTTCCTGAGAATGACGTCATACTACTAAAAAACGTTAAAATTTTGTTAAAACCATGGAGCTAATGTGCCTCCGTGACGTCATGTATAATTTTAAAAATAACTTTCTTTTCTGTATATTTCAATCTAAACTAAGACAAATTTATCGTCTGCGGCTGATTTTGGAAACAGTGATTGAAATCAAAGGTAAATAATCCTTTAAAAATGGCTTACATATAAAATAAATATAAAACTAATTCGAACTTCTTTTAAACGCATTTAGAAGTTTTGCACGGTGTCATGAAGAATTTGTGTACTATTTTTCGTGCATGCAGATCTCCTAAAGCGTCATCGTGTTTATACGCACACACACATAGTCTTCTTTTTATTAATAAAGATTTTATAAACTGCCCGTCCCAAATATTGCATACATTTGCGTCGCCAAATGTTTCCAAACCTGAAAAATCACTTAGAATATAGTAAAATTAATTTAAATTTCGAGTAAATTATTGCCTACTTTAATCACGGATAAAATAAATTACAAAATTATGCCTCTTGATTCATTAGTATTATATGCTATTATACATTTTACGCACACACACACACACATATATATATATATATATATATGCATGACATGCATTTGCGGTGTATTTATCTATCTCTCTCTATATATATAATATATATAATACATATATCTGTATATATATATATATATATATATATCTGTATATATATATATATGTATATATATATATATATATATATGTATATATATATATATATATATATTAACACATATACATATACATATATATATATATATATATATATACACACATATATTTATATGTATATATATACATATACATATATATATATAACACATATATATATATATATATATATATATATATATATATATATATATACATATATATATATATATATATATATATATATATATATATATATGTATATGTATACACATATATATATAGATATGTATATGTATACATATACATATACATATATATATATATATATATATACATAGATATATATATATATATATATATACATATATATATATATATATATATACATAAGCCAGAATTGTCATAATTTGAGAATTTGCCCTACTGCGTGAAATCGCCTTATACTAGAACGTAAAACCATGAACTAGGTGAAACTTACTCCGATATATGAGAGTTGTTTCTTACATCCATGTTTTTAATATTTGTTTTAAAAATATTATCGTTTGCTATTAGATTTATTTTAATTTTTCTTTCGTGGCGTGGCAACTTTTGAAAAGAAAGAATAATAAGTTTTTCTGATTTGATTTGAGTATTGTAAGATAACGATAAAGCCTATATGGAATAATGAAGAGACGTTATAATGCTTCTATTATCTACTGAAACCGTCGATAACATGCAGTATTTGGGTAAGAAAACAAAAAGTGTTGCTATTCAAAAAGTACACTGCAGTTATAAGCAATAAATTTATTTATCATAAATGGCATTAGATACCTCCAATTCTAATAAGCAGCAGTTTTTGTTTCCATGGTATCTTAATATATTTTTTTCTTAAATGATCTTTGGGACTACTGAAGAATTGGGTTCCCCTTGGCATATTTGGCGAAAATATTGGCAATATATACTAAAACACATAGGGTAGCCATCCAAGCATTGCATTTCTTGCTTTTTCTGGCGATTTAATGCACAGTGATCGAATTAATGCACAGTGCGGCATCGTAATAGAGTTATATACTCTCACTTAATTAAAGAAAACGGTACAACTTTGATATACCCCCCAAAAAATTACGCTCCAAATCTGGCACTTTCTACGGACTTTAGGGTTGCTGTTTCTTATTTTGGTGTTGCCAATTTAGGTTTTTTCAGCTTTTAGGTTTTTGCTGTTGCCAAATTTAGTATTTTCTTGTATTTTGTACCATTTTTTGAGTTTTGTTTTAAAGTTTTGTGGCAACAATTTTTGGAGTTCATATATGTTTTACCGCCATTTCTTTTTGAAGTGATCAAGCGGATTTCTGCCTTGCTGTATTTTGCTGCAAATCTGGTTGTATTTTCCAATTATATTTTTTTCCTATTAATTATTTTTATCTTTTAGCTTTCAATATGTTTCGTAAATCATGTTTAGCGGTTAATGTTGATTGTTTCAATAAATTTATTGAAACTGCTGCTGGGGTAAATTGGGAGGAATTCAAAATTTCTGTATAATTCTTTTTATTAGATTGCCAACACGTATTTTCAATTGTATTTTTTAAAAGTTTTGAGTAAATTGCATATAATATGTTATTCAGTGTCATTTATTTGTATTTTTTAGGTATTCTTTTTTTTTTGTATTTAATGATTCCGTATTTTTTATGTATTAATTATTTGTATTTA
>CM063499.1:95214939-95234939 GCA_032207245.1 Pardosa pseudoannulata | reverse complement strand
TCAATTACAAATCAATAAAAGTTAATATAAATGCCAATTATGTCTAATATAGATTAATGCAATGTTTCGCATTAACTACGAAATTAAGTGTAGAATTAGGAGAAATTCAAGAAGGCTTTCTAGCAAAAACTTAATAAATCCCCTCTATAGTAATAGCCTAAGTTATCTGTCCGTCTCTCCTCGAATTGATGAAGAGGTTTGACATGGAATTGACCGAAGCATCCATATTGGATTCTAGATTAGTTAGGGTTAGCAAAATTCAAAGCGAGTCAAGTTTATCTTCTACCTAAACTATCGATCCGATTCTTAATTAAATTGGTTTAAATATACTTCACAGTAAAAATACTGTCGTATTTAAAACGCTCGAAATCCACCCCTTCCCTCGTTTTCGAGCGTTTAATGTCATTATTTCGAGCCCTATTTTTCCCGGTTTAGAGCAGGCGATACAATTTATCAATTTGTCACATAATAAATAGGTAAAAATAACATTTTTTTCTAGCATTATGACGTCATTCCATCTCATTGAGTGATTTCTTATTTTAAATTATTTAAATATCGTCTGCATTATTTAATTACTTTTTATTACTCAGCTTAGATATTATATAAATAATTTTCGTTCATATTTGGCTTCAATAATAAATTAGGTACATATGCGATAATTTTAAATTGAATCATCGATTAATCTTGGATGCAATGAAAATTTTATCGTAGGTATTAACTACGGATTCTTTTCGTAAAAGTCTAGGAATCTATTTCGCGGACTCATAAATATCTAGGGTTTAAGTTATATATCTTTGAATACTAAGAATTTTCTTCGTTTTTGAGTCTTTTTATACATAACCACACGGTTTGCGATCAACTCGCTGAATTTCGGACATAATTCATATATACCGCCCAATAATCACTATCAATAGTCAAACCTCTGCGTCCATCCTATCACGCAACTAGCCTATAGCCCATCCTATGACGGGATTAGTAAAAGTTTAAATATTCCAGAACTGTTAAGTACCCAATGAGGCAGGTAAAAAATGGTTTGTTTTTTGCCTGAGAACTATCTGGTTCACTCTCAATTATTTATTTATCGTCATACTCCTCTAGAGTCTCCCGATCCTGTGAATGCAGTTGAGAATCGCGTCGAATTCATTGAGTCAAACCTTGTGGTTATGTATAATAAACAAACACACAAACAAAACAAACTTCTTAATTTCCAAATATATATAAATTAAAAGTTATATATTTATGAGTCCGTGAAATAGACTCCTAGACTTATATGAAAAGAATTCATTGTTAATACCGGTGGTAAAAGTTTCGTTGCAACAAAAAATAATCGACGATTCAATTTAAAATAATCACGTATGTACCTAATCTATTATTGAAGCCAAATAGAAAAGAAAATCATTTACGTCATAGCTAAGTTCAGTGATAAAAGATATTAAAATAGTGTAGACGATATTTAAATAGTTTAAAACATGAAACGATTCAATGAGATGTTTAAAGGAATGACGTCACAATGATAGAAAAAATTGTTATGATTTTATTAAGTGTTAAATGGATAAATTGAATTGCCTGCTCTTAACCGGGGAAAATACGGCTTGAAATAATGGCATTAAACTCTCGAAAAGGGGGGAAGGGTTGGATTTCGAACGTTTTAAAGACGACAGTATTTTTCGCTGTGATATGAAGCCTATTTATACCAATTTATTTTAGAATCGGATCGATAGTTTAAGAGCAGATAAACTTTATTCGCTTTGAATGGATGCCTGTATCCATTCCAGGTCCAACCGCTTCATAAATTGGAGGACAGATAACTTAGGCTATTATTATATAGGGGATATGACAAGATCAACTGAAGTGCGGCCAATAAATATAAACAAATTATTGAGTGTGTATAACATAATTCTCAGCCCCAAAACAAACCATTATTTTACTCGTCTCATAGGGTTTTTACATTTCTGGAAAATTAAAAATTTTACTGATTCCGTCATATGACGGGCTAGTTTCGAAATCGAGACCTCTAGAGAACGGCCTCGACACGCTCTTTTAACTTCGAGACCACCAAAGACATGATGGATTGCTTACCTTCTTGGAATGCGTGTAAACACAAAGGATTACACACTACTTTCCTTTGTTCTTCAATTGTACACCCAGGCTCTTATTTGTTCTGTCCGCTATTCAGAAGATTAAAATGCATTCGAATCTATGTCAAAAGCTTCTGTTGGAAATAAAAAAATTCTGTATCCGCGTTATTCATTCGGCTCTCGAACGATTTTTTAGTTCTTTGGGTGATAATTCATTTACAAGTAGTAATTAAAGATAATAGGTCAGGAATTTATATCGAGTTCATTTTAATTTCTAAATTTATGAATCTTTTTTATAAACTCTGAACTAAATAACAGAATCTATTTAAAAATTGTCTCTTGAAAATATATAGAATTGGAACCCCCTTAAGTTTTCCAAATAACCGAGAGATAAAAACTTTTTAAGCAGAAAGACTAAAGTTATACTAAGGTTATAAGAAATAAGTTTAACAAAGTATTTTTAAATACTTTGTAAAACTTATTTTATTCGAAACTTTAGTAGCAATTCATTTCTTCAAAATGTGTTCTTCTAAATGTGTTCTAATAGATACACTGAGCTATGTTACAAATAAAATGTGTACCCTTTTAAATTTAATTTCGAATGCAGATTTTCAAACCACCTAACCTTTCAAGAATAATTTAAGTGGTTTTAACACTAAGGAAAACATTAGTTAAAAATATAGAATAAAAGAAATAAAAAGAACATCATATTAATTTACCTTAAAATTTCTTAAATGTAAACATTGAAATATATTTCTTATATAACATTTCTTAATATATCTTAATATATTTCTTAATATAACATTTAAATATATTTCTTAAATATAAATCATGCTTGATTTCTTTATAACAGATTTACTAATATAAAGACTATAATTTCATTTACTTTTGAAAGGTGCGGAACGATTTCCGAATGGTTAGGGAATTAATTTTTGGTACCGGAATTCAAGGACTCGAATCTTACTGTGACAGGGATGTTCGTAGCCGTTCGGATTAGGCTTTAAGCAAAATGCCCTGGTGTCACGAACCCTCGTGTTGCAAAAAGTAGACCGTAACACTCCAAACCAAACCAAAGTCTGTAGTGAAAAGAACAGAATTGATTTCGCCTATGTGTGGTTATACTTTATAACTGTAGGACTAAGCATTAGAGTATGGAGTCGGTCAAAGATTCACCGTGATCGATAATATCGGCTGTAAAAGTAAAGTAGGTTCAAGGTCACAATATCCTTCAAGTTCCTAAACGGTACCTCTGGAAATGTCGGGACAAACCTGGGACGGGGGGTGTCTTCTGCTTGATCTCTACATCTAAATGTTATAAGTAGCAGAGCCCTGTCTTATTAGTTCTTTTATAGCAAAATAGTAGACAATAGCCTACCAAAACAAATATAAAGGATCACTATTTCAGTTTTTCTTCATGCAAGATTATATTTCAGTAGTCTGAAAAGATTACTCCGCGTTTGGACTGTAACGTTTAATCTGTGTTTTTGAATCCCACTGCTGGCATGGATGTTAGTAATTGATTTGAATCGGCTTTAAACAGTAGGTCCATAGCCCATTAGCGCTTATGTAGCAAAACAGTAGACTGTAGTGAACCAAGGATTACTATTTTAGCATCCTTTAATGAAGAACTACTTTTGAATCAGCTGAAATGATTTCAGTGTCTGTATGTACCGTAAGGATTAATTTAAGTTTTGGAATCCCACTAAAGGCATGGATATTATTAATCGTTCTGAATCGGCTTTAAACAGTAGGTCTTTGTTTTTCAATACTCCCTACGTAGCAAATTATTGCACTGTAGATAAAGGATAAAATAATGGAGAAACAAAGATCAAGGATCACTCTTTCAGACTCTTCCTGAAAGGCTACTTTTGAATCGACAGACAGGATTACGCCGCTTTTGAACTGAAAGGATTAATCTGCGTTTTTGTATCCCACTGCTGGCATGGATGTTAGTAATCGTTCTGAATTTGCTTTAAACAGTAGGTCCGTAGCCCATTGGTCCTTATGTAGCAAAACAGTAAACTGTAGCTCAGGATCACTATTTCAATATCCTATTCTGAAGGACTACTTTTGAATCAACTGAAATGATTTCAGTGTTTGTATGTACCGTAAGGATTAATTTGAGTTTTGGAATCCCACTAGTGGCATGGATATTAGTAATCGTTTTGAATCGGCTTTAAAGTAGGTATTTGTTTTCCAATATTCCTTACGTAGCAAATTATTACACAGTAAATAAAGGATGAAATAAAAAACAAACAAAAATAAAGGATCATTCTTTCAGACTCTTCCTGAAAGACTACTTTTGAATCGTCAGAAAAAATTACACCGCTTTTGAACTCAAAGGATTAATCTGTGGGATACCACAGCTGGCATGGATATTAGTAATTGTTCTAAATCTGCTTTAAACAGTAGGTCCGTAACCCATTAGCCCGTATGTAGCAAAACAGTAGAATGTAGCGCTCCAAAATAAATATAAAGTATATCTATTTCATTATCTTTTCTTGAAGGACTACTTTTGAATCAACTGAAAGGATTACTTACGAGCTGAAAGGATTTCTGTGTTTGTACCGTAAGGATTAATTTTAGTTTTGGAATCCCACTACTGGCATGGATATTAGTAATCGTTCTGAATCGGCTTTAAACAGTAGGTTTTTGCTTTTCAATACTCCCTATGTAGCAATTTAGTACACCGTAGATAAAGGATCAAATAAGAGGGAAACAAAAATCAAAGGATCACTTTTTCAGACTCTTCCTGAAAGACTACTTTTGAATCGACAGAAAAACATTACACCGCTTTTGAACTGAAAGGATTAGTCTGTTAAATCCCACTGCTGGCATGGATATTAGTAGTCGTTCTGAATCGGCTTTGAGCAGTAAATCTAAAATGAGTACTAAGAGAAATGGGTAGATCTAAATGATTATTTAGCACAGGGATGTGCCTACTCCTGCCCGCGGATAGAATTTTAAGTTGCCGGTCCGAGACAAATGAAAAGAAATATATAATTATACATTATATATCCATCTCCTTTTCTACTTAAATATTATATCCCAAATTTGTAATCTCACGTCCAGAAGATCGGCGGTCTTTTGGCTTCTTATACGGGAACAAGTGTTTTCAACTTTGAACCTTAGAAAGAATCATTTCAGAAGCAGACCGACAGACGAGCATTCAGCATCGTTCCTTAAAATCAGTGCATCTCCCTTCGAACCTCAGTATAAGGAAATTTTAAAAATGAAATCGCCATTTCATTCATCTCATTAACGTATTTTAACCATTAGGTACTTGTATATTTTTTTCAAAATTTTAGAGAAATTTATCTTGGCCCACCAAATTTATTTTCTTTCGGATTTTGGTCCACGGCCGAAAAAGTTTGTCCATCCCTGATTTAGTATATCTAAAATGAGTATTCTTTCACTAAAAGTGGGTTATAGTGACTATCTTTGAGTTATTAATCAATGTTAAATGTTTTTAATTACGGTGCATAGGATGGTGTCAGACGCGTGGAAGGGGAGGGGGGAGAAAATAAAGGAGATTGCCGAACTATAATGTAAGTGTTGAAGAAAGCGAAAGGCTGTCTCATTTAGGCTACGTTCTGATCTTTGAATACTTTGTGGAACGTGACATTTTGCCGAGTCGAACGAAAATCAAGTAAAGGGCTTGCAATGAGAGATAAAGACCACGATAAAGGAACAATTAAAAAGCAGATTTCGAGGGAGAAATGCTGAAAGCGGTCGGCTCTTATCAGATAAGAATGACTGCTCTTCACGGAGCAACTTATCGAATGTTTGGATCTTTACGTAGAAAGGGAAAAACTTCATATACTTAGGTTGTTTAATAAGTATTAAGTCATTTTATTATCCAGAAACCACTGATTAAGGTAGTAATTTCTGCGAAATGAAAGAAATGAGGGCGTCTTTAGATATACCACTGGTACCGTCTAACCTGATTTAAAACTACCATGTGATTGGTGTGGCAATATCCTCCCGACACACAAATAAAAAATAAATAAAAACACCTTTTCTATTTAAAATAACAGATACAAAATAAAAAACAAAAATTGAAATTTGAAATTCAACTTATTAACGCAACGCGTCCGGAATTGAGGACAGTTTATTTATCTATTATTTATTTACCTATTTGTTTCTACATTATTTATTATTTATTTATCTATTTGTTTCTATATTATTTATTTATCTATTTGTTTCTATATTATTTACTAGCATAACTCATTGACGGAATACTAAATGTTTTAATCTATTGTAAGTACCTTATAGGTAAAAAAATGATTTGTTTTTTAGCTGAGAATTATCTCAACAAAAATAATCGACGATTAAGTTTTAAAATGATCATATGTACCTAATCTATTATTAAGCAAACATAAAAGATTATTACGTCATAGCTTACTTCATATAAAATTACGATAATGCACATATTAAATAATTTAAAATAAGAAATGATCGATAAATGGCTAAAGTTTCTCATAATGCTAGAAAAATTATTGTTTACCTATTTATTATGATAAATGATAAATTTAATCGCCTTCTTAACCAAAAAAGAGTTAAATAATGGCATTATCTCGAAAAGAAATATTAACTTTAGAGAAGCAGTATTTTTCGCTTTATCATATTTATACCAATATGTAAATCGATCGATAGTTTAAAAGATAAACATACTCTCTTTAATTTTACTATGGATGCCTCTATCCATTCCATCCAACCGCTTCATTAATCGTGGACAGACATGATAACTTAGGCTATTAAATATAAGAGATATTTACCTATTTGTTTCTACATTATTTATTATTTATTTATCTATTTGTTTCTATATTATTTATTTATCTATTTGTTTCTATATTATTTATTTATCTATTTCTTTATTTGAGGATACTTTATTCAACACTGGATAAATAAAAATAGCTTTGTTTATGTATAACTCATTTCTATTCTGTCCATAATGAGAAAGTTGTATCAGTGATTATAGATAAACTAGCATATAGCCGGTCATAGACAACTTAGACTATTATTATATAGGAGATTTGTATTTTCCTCGATTGTCTCGTATCAACCACTTTTATTTAATCAATGAGCATATAATAGTTTCTTTACTCTTGCATTTTTTTCTATTTTCATGGCGAATAGTACTATTTTTGCTATGCATCAACTAGTATATGTTTACTCGATTGATAATAAGTCTTATCTTTTTCTACGTATCAACTACTTTTATTTAAATAATGATAAAATAATAACTTCTTTACTATTATATTGGCTTATTTCCATTTTCCTTGGGGATAACACTGTTTTCGCTTATGTATCAACTAGTGTCTGTTTACTAAACTGGTAACTAGTCCAGTACAGCTTTTTCATTCTTTGTTTAGGTATTAACTTTTATTGTATTAATAAGATAAAATGATAACTTATGTCTTGTATTGGCAATACAAGAATACTAATAACTTATGTTCTGTGTCAACGAGTATAAATCAACAAGTTATAACTTTCTCAAGTGTTAACTAGTTTGTTTGCCCTATGTACACTTTCCTGTTTTTTATTTTACACACACACACACACACACACACAAAAACACACACACATTATTATATATATATATATATATATATATATATATATATATATATATATATATAATATCAACTATTCTCGATTCCTCAATGACCAGAAAGTTGTTTAACCACCCTGTGCCCATGTATCAGTTACTTTTAGCCTTCACGATAAACCAGCTAGTTAAAACTTTTCTCAAATGTCAACTAGTTTCTGTTCCCTATATGCAGTTTTCTCTCCTTTCTTTTTATTTTACATAAGTTTTAACTTGTTTCCCCTAAGCAGTTTTCTCTTTTATTTTACCTATGTATCAACTTGTCTGGACATCCTTAATGATCAAAAAGTAGTTAATCGTCCATGTATCAATTAGTTTCTGTTTTCATGATAAACCAGCAAGTCAAAACTTTGCCCCATATGCACTTTTCTCTCTTTTTTTATTATTCCTATGTTTTAACTTGTCTCTACATTCTCGGTGAACAGAAAGTTGTATAACTGCCATGTGCCTAAGTACCAATTAGTTCACATTTTTAGAATAAACTAGCAAGTCATAACTTTTCTCAAGTGTCAACTAGTTTTTGTTTCTCCTTTACACATTTTCTCCTTTATATTTTGTTTTATTTTACTTTTTTATTTTATTTTACCTACGTATCAACTTGTTTTGGTATCCACAGTGAACAAAAAGTGGTTTAATAGCCATGTGCCCATATATCAATTACTTTCTTTTTCATCGACCAGAAGAATTCTTCAGGTAGCATCTAACTTCCCGTTGGCTATTGCGTACATAGATATTTAGCCAATTACACACCTATAATGATAAGACCTAATATTAACTTCAACAATTTTCTAACTGTATATAAAATACACTACTTGATGTTCATTTGATAAGAGGAAAGAATTGGGGTCTAACCCTATCATTTATTTTCTCATTCGAAACCTCTCTCCCCTCTTTACAGAAATCGAATGCTGTATAAATGGAAATATTAGACCGCAAAACTTGGAAGCCCAAATTAAATGACTTTATCTAGCAATTAATTTTCTGTTTTATATTACCTATTTTAAAAACCGTAGAAGGCTTGATACAAAATATGCAGCTGTCTAAAAATACGACAAATTTTAACTTTTAAGGGAACTAAAAATTTTTAACATTTTTGTTTTAATTATTCCTATTTAATTATTCCTATTTTAACATGAAAAATACGTTATAATAACGTAATAATACGTTAATATAACTAATTAAATGAAATTTTACAAGATAAAATCTCTCAGATAACGACTAACTTAAACTTTTTAAAATATATCTTAAATATTATAACCTTTTTTTTGTCAAATTTTAATATTTAATTTTTTTCTATATTTATAAGATTATTTTTTAATTTCTATTATTTAATTATTCTTATTTTAACGTGACAAATATGTTATAATAACGTAATAATACGTTAAAATAACTAAATAAAATGAAATTTTGCAAGATAAAATTTCGGAGAGAATGACTAACTTAAACTTTTTAAAATATATCTTAAATTTTGTAACCATTTCTTTGTCAATTTTTAATATTTAAAGCTTTTTTTTTCTATATTTATGAGATTATTTTTTTAAAATTTTGTGATAAACTAATTAGTTAAAAAAATTTTAATTCAATTAAATTTGGAAAACAATATGTTCTAATTAAAAATATTTCGAGCCATCTTTTTTTTTTACAAAATTTATTTTTAATAATTTTTATGGAGTTACTAGAATGCCTGTCTAAAAAAATCAGTTCTATTGTTAGATTTTTTTAAAGTTTCATTGCCTTAAATAAAATGATATAATTCAAAATCACAAAGAAAACTTATAAGATTTCTACCTTAAACTTTTTTTATATATAAATCTTTTTTTATTATAATATATATACATATTTTATACTAATTAAAATAACTTTTATTACAAACTAAATTTATGGTTTGGAATCGAGATTATTAAATAAAAATTTATGAAAAATGCAAGTTTACAGTATAAAACATAAAAGGAATTAGAAAATTAAGTATATAAAATTAATTTTTAGGTTCAAATAAAAAACCCAACTAAATTTGACTTTTTTCTTTTTACTTTACGGAAAAGCTCATGACTAAAAATCTGGAGTAGCCTGCTCTACTGTCAAGGAAAGTTAGTAATCTGAATTCGAATAATAATAAAAGCTAATTATAATGATTAAGTCGTCATTTATTATCGTGTTTATGGATGCATGGATATCAAGGATAGTTAGTAATCTGAATCGGAATTGTAATTTGTGTTAACCGTGATCTACAATATCATTTTTATGAAACCCATGGTTATCAAGAATAATTGGTACATTGAATCTGAATTGTAATCCTAACTATTTATAACGATTTACCCGTGTCGTTGATTATCACGTTTATGAATGCAATGATATTAAGGATTGTTGGTAATCTGATTCCAAATAATAATCCGACCTGATATAATTATGATTTAGCTGTGTCATTCATAATCATGCTGATAAATGGCATGGATATCAATGGTAATTGGTAATATGAATTCGAATTGTAACTCGAGCTAATTATGATTTAGTAGTGCCATTAATTATCCCTTTTATGAATGGCTTAGATATCAATGGTAATTGGTAACATGAATCCAATTTGTAGCTAGAGCTAATTATGATTTAACCGTGCCATTCATTATCACGTTAAGGAATGGCGTAGATATCAATGGTAATTGGTAATATGAATCCGAATTGTAATTCGAGCTAATTATGATTTAGCCGTGCCATTCATTATCACGTTTATGAATGGCATAGATATCAATGGTAATTGGTAATATGAATCCAAATTGTAACTGGGGGTAATTATGATTTAGCCGTGCCATTCATTCATTATCACGTTTTGAGTCCATGTTTACCAAGGATAGTATGTAATAAGAATCTGAATTAAGACTAATTATGATGATTGAGCCTTGTCATTCATTCCTTAACACGTTTGGAGTGCATGATTATCAAGGATAGTTAGTGGAAAATCAAAAAGGAGCACTTTACAACTCAACATGTGGTTTCAGAACTCGAGACAATTCAACTTGTTGTTTTGTTTATTTTATGTATTCGATTCTATTCGTTGTAATTCTGCGTGTCGATGATTTTCTGTGCCATTCATAATCACGCTTATGAATGACGCGAATATTACGAATAGTTGGTGATTTGAATCCGAAATTTAATTTAAGCTAATTAGGATTTAGCCGTGGTATTCATCATCCCGTTTATGAGTGTAAGGATATCAAGGATAATTGGTAATTAGAATAAGAATTGTTTCTTGTGCTAATTTAATGATTTAGCCTTGCCATTCATTATCACGTTTATGAATGGCTTAGATATTAAGAGAGGATAGTTTATACTCTGAATCCGAATGGTAATCTGTGCTTGTTATAATAATTAATCATTTATTATTAATTGGATTTTAAGGACAGGTAGTAATACTCTGCATCCGCATTGTAACTAGATCTAATAATGGTTTAGTCTTGTCATTCATTTCCCATTTATGAATGACATTGATATAAAGAATAATTAGCTGAGTGAATCCGAATGTTATCCGAGCAAATAATGATGATTTAGCCGTGTCATTCATTATCTGAGTTTCTGAGAGCATTAATATGATGATTCAATGATATTTGGTAATTTAATGATATTGAATACTTTTATGAATGTAATAGAATATAATAACTAATAATTATAATAATTAATGAATATAATACTTTTATGAAGTCTAAGGAATTCCGAATTGTAATTCAAGCTAATTATGATTTAGCCGTGCCATTCCTTATCACGTTCAAAAAGGGCATAGATACAAGGATAACTGATAATCTGAGTTAATTATAATGATTTAGCATTGTCTTTCATTATCACGCTTATGATATCAAGGATAATTGGTAAAGAGAATCCGAATTATAATTAACGCTAATTAGAATGATTTTTAATGAGCTGTGTAATTCATAATCAAGTTTATGGATGGTATAGATATCGAAGATAGTTGGGTCGAACGATGGCCGAATGGTTGAGTGGTGCTCTTCGGTACCGGAATTCACGGGTTCGAATTCCGCTGCTGGCATAAATGTTCGTAGCCGTTCGGAATCAACTTTAAACATTAGGTCCCCATCTCATTAGCCCTCGTGTTACATAAAAATAGATCGTAGTGCCCCAAACAAACCAAATATATTGTATCAGTCTATCCCAACCGCGTTTTTTGTTCCGAAGGGCTTTAAAGGGTTAGGGTGCTGTTTTACGGTTCCGGAGTTCGTAGGTTCGAATTCCATGAATGTTCGTAGCTGTTGGGTATCGGCTGTAAGCGGAGGGTCCCGGGTTTTATTAGTCTTTATGTTTCAAAACAGTAGACCGTAGCACTCCAAACCAAACTAAGGATAGTTGGTAATCTGAATCCGAAATGTAATTCCAGATAATTACAATGATTTGGCCATGTAATTCGTTACCAAGTTTTGAATGGCATTGATATTCACCCATTGAGTGCTGGTGCATTTCGTAGCGGAATGGTACCGGGATCGGGCGTTTGGCACCTAAATTTAGTTTTTCAGTTCAATCTCAGTAGATCGACAAAGTCATTTTTTAAACAAATTTTCGTATTTCATATTGAAATATATAAAGAAATATAGAAATACAACCATAAGAGTTTTGTAAACAAAAAATATATTTTTGAGTATACAAATAGAAATAGTAGTACATAGTTTTCATTTTTTTGAATTATGTTATATATAAACATTTTATATATAAACATAAAAAATGAAAAAAGGAATTCTAAAACTAATAACGTAAAAACTAGTTTTTATTGGTCTCCATTTCTATAGAATGTATGTAGTAGACAAGAACATTCGGCTTCGTTTTCATGTCTATACCGTTATTTTTGTACCCACCAACAAACCCTGCTGTTACACTGCTCAAGTATCAATCGTCAGAAATCATACTAATACGTGTTCCATACCGCATACAATAATTGTTATTTGAATACTGTATACATATACTCTACTGGTAAAATACATTTCTATCTAATTCCTCAAAGCGGAAATGGTCAGGGCTGTAATTTTAACCGATCAAACCTGATTTTAACCAGGACACTGGATAAAAGTGGCTTTAACCGCCTAAAACTGGTCAAAAGTGACCAGAATTGCTAAAAATAGCTTTAAATGGTCTTAATTTTAATGTATAATTTTGTAATTAGAAGTGTTCGAACCCACGAATTCCACTACCGATGATCAGCTTTCGATATTATTCATAGGACTAACATCTACCCCGTCGTAGGGCAGGATCAGTAAAATTGTTAATTTTAAAGAATTGTATAGTACCCTAGGATTCAGGTAAAAAAATGGTTTGT
The DNA here is from genome assembly GCA_032207245.1 of Pardosa pseudoannulata. Lineage (NCBI taxonomy): Eukaryota > Metazoa > Arthropoda > Arachnida > Araneae > Lycosidae > Pardosa > Pardosa pseudoannulata. The sequence goes on along the minus strand of CM063499.1, from coordinate 95,221,942 downwards.
TTTTTGGCCGAGAATAATCTGGTACAAGCTCCAGAATTTGTTTATCTTCATACTCCTCTAAAGTATCCCAATACTGTGAATTCAGTTTAGAATCGCGTCGAATTCCTTTAGAAAGATAATTCAAAGTTTTCTTAGCAATGTCGAAATTATCGTTAAGTTCTTTCACATTTTTTTTTGCAACAGTAATGAATGGAAGTAAAGGAACGAAACTACCATTTCCACTACACCCTGGAGGTAGATAGAATGTATTGTCAATACCGGTGATAAAATTTTCACCGCAATTAACAATTAACACACCGCATACAATGTGTTAATGAAAGGAATAAACGTATGACCGCAACATACAGCATAAGTTTTGGGAAATTAAAATTAAAAATTCTTTCCTACAACCTGTTCAAGACGTCAATGCAAATTCATGACGTCATCAGTTTCAATTCAATGTGTTCACTGTAATCACGGATATATTCGACAGTAACTGTTAACCGAATTCTATATGGAAATTTGATTGCTATTTGCTCTATTGAATCTTGTGTTTACGAAGCTTTGCTGCTCTTATGCTATATGTTAAGCTTTTGATTTGCAGCCTGGCCTACCAGTCACCTTTTGTACGACTATCATTGTCACGTAGACTTTATTTTATGGAACCAAAAGCTGCAGTATGTGTTTATTTTATTTGTTATAATTTTAATATTAAATATCAGCAAAAAGTTCAAGCTCTAAGTGAACTTGTTTTTTAACCCATTGTGTGCAGGTCCATTTCGCAGCGGAATTGTACCGGAGAGGTCGTTTGACGCGTCTATTGAGTCATTTTAGTTCAATCCCAATAGATCGAAAATTATTTCATTTTTAAACCCACTTTTTTTTTTTTTGTATTGAAATATATAAACAAATATAGAAATAGAACTATATAAATAAGGACCATAAGATTTTTAAAAACAGAAAATATATTTTGAGTGCATAGTATTCTAAATATGAAACATTAAATAGAAATAGTAGTATATAGTTTTCCTTTTTTTCGAATTATGTTATATATAAACATTTTTACATTATAAAAAATGAAAAGAACATCATAAAACTAATGTAAAAACTAGTTTTTTTTGTCTCCATTTTTCCAGAATCTCTGTAGTAAGCAAGAACATTCGGGGTCTTTTTTCCTGTCTATACAGTTATTTTTGTACTCACAGACAAACCATGTTGTTATACCCACCCGTACTAGTACGTGACCCGTGCTTAGGTATCCATCGTCAGAAAACGTACTGGTACAGCATACAACGGGTTAATCGTAATTGGTAATCTGAATCCAAATTGATATCCTAGCTCATGATCATGTAATTCATCAACAGCATGAATAACAAGGTTATTTGGCAATCCCTAACATTGCATCTTGTGCCAAGATTTGCTTGCGACAGAATTATTTTGCAGGAAAGAATCTGATCGGGAACTTGTACGGTATTTCTTTTGATGTCTCTTGAAGTTGATAAATTGTGAAGGATACGCGATCTGCACATCTGTCGCGGATTAAAAGTAAATTCCCCGGTCATGCGAAAAGCGAGAAGCCAAACTCTCTTAAAATGAAGCCAAAACAGTGCTTCTATCAGCGACTATGATCAATCAATCGACCATCACTATTAATTCACGACCTTACAGGTTTTATAATAATAATAATAATATGAATTTTTTTCATGAATCGTAATTTTCATGACTTAAAATAAAACTAATAAAATTTAATAAATTAAAAACGTGATTATGTTTAATATTTTCTCTTTTATCTTTCGCTGTTTTATTTTTGGTTTTATTTTATACATTTATCATAATTTATTTAAAAAATCTTTGGATTTATACAATTGTTAATTTAATTATTTTATTAAAATTCGTTCATCGTTAGTTTTAGGATAATTTTATTCATATACATATACATACTTCATATTACATAATGACATCTATAAATTAATAAAAAATGTCTTAAATTTATTATTTTTTACCATTACTCTTTGCTTTAAGCCGGTTCCGAAAGGCTTACAAACATTCATGCCCCAGTGGGATTCGAACCCACAAATTCCAGTACCGATGATCAGCGTTCGATATTATACCTAGGACGAGCATATAACCCATCATATGACGGGATCCGTAAAATTTTTAATTTTCCAGAATTGTGAAGTACCCTATGAGACAGGTAAAAAAAATGGTTTGTTTATTGGCAGAGAATAATCTGGTACACGCTCAATTTGTTTATCTTTGTACTCATCTAAAGTCTTCCGATACTGTGAATGCAGTTTAGAATCGAGTCGAACTCATTTAGAGAGATATTTCAAAGTTTTCTCATCTATGTCGAAATTATAGTTTTTCTCAATCTTCGTTGACACAGTAATGAATAGAAGTAAAGGAACGAAACTATCGTTTCCACGACACCCTGAAGATAGATAGAATTTGCTGTCAATACCGGTGATAAATTTTTCATTGCAGCAAAAAATAATCGACGATTCAATTTAAAATGATCCCATATGTACCTCATCTATTATTAATACCAAATATAAAAGAAAATTATTGACGTTATATGTAAGTTCAGCGATAAAACGTATGAAAATAATGCAGACGATATTTAAAGAATTTAAAATAAGAAATGATTCAATGAGATGGAATGACGTCATTATGATAAAAAAATAGGTTATTTTTAACTATTTATTATGTGATAAATTGAATCGCCTGTTCTTAACCGGGTAAACTAGGGCTCGAAATAATGGCATTAAATGTTAGAAAAGGGGGAAAGGGTGGATTGCGAACGTTACTAACTCATGAAGAATCCAATATGGATGCCTCTATCCATTCCAGGTCCAACCGCTTCATAAATTCGACGGATAGATATCTTAGGATATTATTATATAGGGGATTAATGTGTTAATATAACCTTAAAATTAAAAAATTAGATGTTATTGATAGTTTTCAACTCTTTTTGCTCCAAACTAATTTTCTTCATTAGACATTAACCTGTTCCAATGTACATTTTGTGGGATTCTCTTAGTCTTTTATACCTCTAAAGATTCTCAAATTTTAAAACGTCAACTTCCTGCTTTATAAACCAACATCAACCATAACTTATGATTCAGGTATTCCACGTTCTAATGATTTTTTATCCTTCGAAATGGTTGGCGCTTCGAATTTCTGTCGCTTATTGTTTCGTTCGCCACCTACAACATATTCTGAGCTTCAAGAATGAAGACGTGGAAAACTTTATTGACATTTTATGACAGTTATCTGAATGCGTTTGGCAGTTATTAGATGTTTATCAGTACTTTTTACGTCATTGAAGTGCGTTTTTACTGCCAGTAATTGTCGTCTAGTACTCTGTACTGTGTACATACAAAACATTTCTCAAATTCAATTTATAACGCAAATTTCGTTCTTATTTTGATAAAATGTTAACGATCAACCCCAATAAAAAAGAATGGTGCGTTTATGACAAGTTATTAGGGAAATTATTCATAGATCATGGAAATTTTGTTTGAGTTCTTGTATTTAGACGAAAACAGACAACCGAATTATATCACGAATGATTGTTACGAAATACGACTGTTTACTTACGAAACCATGAAAGGTGGTTTGTAATCATGTTATTTTTTGAAACTAGAATCCCCTATACAGTAACAGCCTAAATAACCTCGCGCCCTAAAAATTTAGAACTACATTCATCGAGTCGAGCTCATTTAGAGCGATAATTCAAAGTTTTCTTATCTATGTCGAAATTATAGTTTTTCTCAATCTTCGTTGACACAGTAATGAATAGAAGTAAAGGAACGAAACTATCGTTTCCACGACACCCTGAAGATAGATAGAATTTGCTGTCAATACCGGTGATAAATTTTTCATTGCAGCAAAAAATAATCGACGATTCAATTTAAAATGATCCCATATGTACCTCATCTATTATTAATACCAAATATAAAAGAAAATTATTGACGTTATATGTAAGTTCAGCGATAAAACGTATGAAAATAATGCAGACGATATTTAAAGAATTTAAAATAAGAAATGATTCAATGAGATGGAATGACGTCATTATGATAAAAAAATAGGTTATTTTTAACTATTTATTATGTGATAAATTGAATCGCCTGTTCTTAACCGGGTAAACTAGGGCTCGAAATAATGGCATTAAATGTTAGAAAAGGGGGAAAGGGTGGATTGCGAACGTTACTAACTCATCAAGAATCCAATATGGATGCCTCTATCCATTCCAGGTCCAACCGCTTCATAAATTCGACGGATAGATATCTTAGGATATTATTATATAGGGGTTTAATGGGTTAATATAACCTTAAAAATTTAAAAATTAGATATTATTGATAGTTTTTAAGTCTTTTTTGCTCCAAACTAATTTTCTTCATTAGACATTAACCTGTTTCATTTTACATTTTGTGGGATTCTCTTAGTCTTTTATACCTCTAAAGATTCTCAAATTTTAAAACGTCAACTTCCTGCTTTATAAACCAACATCAACCATAACTTATGATTCAGGTATTCCACGTTCTAATGATTTTTTATCCTTCGAAATGGTTGGCGCTTCGAATTTCTGTCACTTGATTGTTTCGTTCGCCACCTACAACATATTCTGAGCTTCAAGAATGAAGACGTGGAAAACTTTATTGACATTTTATGACAGTATCTGAATGCCTTTGGCAGATATTTGATGTTTATCAGAACTTTTTACGTCTTTGAAGTGCACTTTTACTGCTAGATATTGTCGTCTAATACTCTGTACTGTGTACATACAAAACATGAAGTATTTAACAGTTAGTAATTGTTATTTGAATACTGTATACATATACTCTACTGGTAAAATACATTTCTATCTAATTCCCGAAAGCATAAATGGTCAGGGATGTAATTTTGAACCTGATTTTAACCAGAACACTGGATAAAATTGGCTTTAACCGCCTAAAACTGGTCAAAAGTGACCAGAATTGCTAAAAATAGTTTTAAATGGTCTTAATTTTAATGTATAATTTTGTAATTAGAAGTGTTCGAACCCACGAATTCCACTACCGATGATCAGCTTTCGATATTATTCATAGGACTAACATCTAGTCCGTCGTAGGGCAGGATCAGTAAAATTGTTAATTTTAAAGAATTATATAGTACCCTAGGATTCAGGTAAAAAAAATGTTTTGCTTTTTGGCCGATAATGATCTGGTACACGCTCAATAATGGGTTTATCTTTGTACTCATCTAAAGTCTTCCGATACTGTGAATGCAGTTTAGAATCACGTCGAACTCATTTAGAAAGATAATACAAAGTTTTCTTAGCTACGTCGAAATTATAGTTCAGTTCTTCCAAATCTTTGTTGACACATTCATTAATGGAAGTAAAGGAACGAAACGATCCTTTCCACTACACCCTGGAGGTAGATAGAATTTGTTGTCAATAACGGTGATAAAATTTTTCGATTTAAAATGATCCCATATGTACCTCATCTATTATTAATACCAAATATAAAAGAAAATTATTGACGTTATATGTAAGTTCAGCGATAAAACGTATGAAAATAATGCAGACGATATTTAAAGAATTTAAAATAAGAAATGATTCAATGAGATGGAATGACGTCATTATGATAAAAAAATAGGTTATTTTTAACTATTTATTATGTGATAAATTGAATCGCCTGTTCTTAACCGGGTAAACTAGGGCTCGAAATAATGGCATTAAATGTTAGAAAAGGGGGAAGGGGTGTATTTCGAGCGTTGCTAACCGTAACTCATGAAGAATACAATATGGATGCCTCTATCCATTCCAGGTCCAACCGCTTCATAAGTTCGACGGATAGATATCTTAGGATATTATTATATAGGGGATTAATGTGTTAATATAACCTTAAAATTAAAAAATTAGATGTTATTGATAGTTTTCAACTCTTTTTGCTCCAAATTAAATTTCTTCATTAGACATTAAACTGTTTCATTTTACATTTTGTGGGATTCTCTTAGTCTTTTATACCTCTAAAGATTCTCAAATTTTAAAACGTCAACTTCCTGCTTTATAAACCAACATCAACCATAACTTATGATTCAGGTATTCCACGTTCTAATGATTTTTTATCCTTCGAAATGGTTGGCGCTTCGAATTTCTGTCGCTTATTGATTGTTCCATTCGCCAGTGGCTTGTTCACCCGCTACATATTCTGCGCTTCCATTTTTGTTTTTCCTTTTAGTACGAAGACGTGGAAAACTTTATTGACATTTTATGACAGTTATCTGAATGCGTTTGGCAGTTATTAGATGTTTATCAGTACTTTTTACGTCATTGAAGTGCGTTTTTACTGCCAGTAATTGTCGTCTAGTACTCTGTACTGTGTACATACAAAACATTTCTCAAATTCCATTTATAACGCAAATTTCGTTCTTATTTTGATAAAATGTTAACGATCACCCGTAATAAAAAAGAATGGTGCATTTCTGACAAGTTATTAGGTAAATTAATTCATAGATAATGGAAATTGTGTTTGAGTTGTTGTATTTAGACGAAAACAGACAACCGAATTATATCACGAATGATTGTTACGGAATACGACTGTTTACTTACGAAACCATGAAAGTCGGATTGTAATCATGTCATTTTTTGAAACTAGAATCCCCTATACAATAACAGCCTAAATAAACCTAGCGCCCTAAAAATTTAGAACTACATTCGAAAGCATGAAAGGTGGTTTGTAATCATGATTATATAGTACCCTAGGATTCAGGTAAAAAAAATGTTTTGCTTTTTGGCCGATAATGATCTGGTACACGCTCAATAATGGGTTTATCTTCATACTCTTCTAAAGTTTCCCGATACTGCGAATGCAGTTTAGAATCATCTTGAATTCATTTAGAAACATAATACAAAGTTTTCTTAGCTACGTCGAAATTACAGTTAATTTCTTCCCAATTTTTTTGCTACAGAATTTAATGGCAGTAAAGGAATGAAACCATCATTTCCACTACACCCTGGAGGTAGATAGAATGTGTT
>CM063499.1:95186518-95194018 GCA_032207245.1 Pardosa pseudoannulata | reverse complement strand
TAAATACGCTTCCTATCACAGCGAAAAATACTGTCGTCTTTAAAACGTTTGAAAAATAACCCTTTCTCCCTTTTCGATAGTTTAATGCTAATATTTCAAGCCTTATTTTAAGAGAAGGCGATTAAATATATCAATTTTTCCCATAATAGATAGGTAAAAATAACATTTTTTTTCTAGCATTATGATGTCATTCCATCTCATTGAATCTTTTCTTATTTTAAATTGTTTAAATATCGTCTGCATTATTTTCATGCTTTTTATCACCGAACTTAGATAGGAAGTCAATAGTTTTCTTTTATATTTGGCTTTAATAATAGACTAGGTACATATATGATAATTTTTTTTAATTAATCATCGATTATTTCTTTTGCAAGATAAATCTCGGCCAAAAAACAAACCATTTTTTTTTACCTGCCTCATAAGGTACTTTATAATTCTGGAAAATTAAAACTTTTACAGATCCCGTTATAGGATGGGCTAAATACTAATGTTTTATAGCAGTAGTTCCTAAACTTTTTATATCTACGGACACCTTCTCATGGACACCTTCTCATGGCACACACCTTATTTTGAAACCCTGGGTCAAATGACAGTAATCATGTATTTTTTTGTAAATAGAATTTTTTATAACTGTGGTTCCCAAACTTTTTATGCCTACGGACATCTTCTCATAGCAGACACCTTACTGTTAATCTCTCCAGTCTAATGATAGTAATCAGGTAATTATTTTAAACTAGTATATAGCCCGTCATATGACGGGATCACTAAAATTTTTAATTTTCTTGAACTGTAAAGTACCCTATGGAGGCAGGTAAAAAATGGTTTGTGTTTTGCCAGAGAATGATCTGGTACACTCTCCATAATTTGTTTATCTTTACTGACCGCATGTTAGTTGCCAACTTTAATTTATCTTGCAATAACACATGATAGAATAGACGGCAGAGGTTTTAATATTGACCGTGATTATTCGGTGGTATATGAATGATGTCCTAAATTTAGCGAATCGATCTCAGAAAGTGCGGTTATGTATAAAAAACAAACACACAAACGAACAAACTTCTTCATTTTCATAGATATACACCACTTCAATGCTTAGATATTGATAAGTCCGCGAAAGAGACTCCTTGACTTTTAATTAAAAGAATTTATTGTTAATACCGGTGATTAAACGGTCATTACAACCAAAAATAATCGACGATTCAATTTAAAACTATCACACATGTACCTAATCTATTATTTAAGCCAAATATAAAAGAAAATGATTGACGTCCTATCTCAGTTCAGCGATAAAACGTATGAAAATAATGCAGACGATATTTAAATAATTTGAAATAAGAAATGATTAAGTGAGATGGTTAAAGGAATGGCGGGATAATGCTAGAAAAAATGTCATTTTTACCTATTTATTATGGGATAAATAGATAAATTGAATCGCCTGCTCTTAGCCGGGGAAAATAAGGCTCGAAATAATGACATTAAACGATCGAAAAGGTTAGAAGGAGTAGATTTCGGAAGTTTTAACCCCTTCCAGTAAAATGACGAGTCTAGCTCGTCATTGGTTTTTCATTCCATATCGCACATTGACGAGCTACACTCGCCATGCGACTAAAGTTACTGATAAATAGGATAATTAATTTAGTTTAAAATTTCTAGAGTACTGAATTTAGCAACATTTTTGTTACTTGTGGAAATCCCAGGTCGCTATTACATATTGTTTACTTAGAACTTCTTGGTACAAGTCACTGCCAAATGGAGGAGTCAGAATAAAAGAAAACCTGCTAAGAAATGCCGTGTGTGTTACAAGAATCCAATTAGAAGTGAGACTCCCTGGCGATGTAAACAATTCCGAATTCCTTTCCACTTTGTTTTGAAAAGTACCACTCGCTTGAAGACTATTATCTTAATTTTACCGTTTCTGATACTTAACACTATGTAAAAAGGGAATTTTAATTAAGAATATGTAAGAATTGTAAAATGAAACAAGCTTTTTAAATAAAAAGTAAAAGGTTACTTCACGCACAGTTTTTCATTATTAAATCGTACCGGAAGGGGTTAAAGAGTATTTTTCACTGTGATACGATCGGATTAATGGTTTAGGAGGAGATAAACTTTACTGGCTATGTTTTGCGACCCCTAATTTCTCAAAAATCCAATAGGGATGCCTCTATCCATTCCAGGTACAATCGTTTCATAAATTCAGAGACAGGCGGACAGATAACTTAGCCTGTTATTTTATAGGGGATTAAAATTATTTGATTGTGGTTCCTAAACTTTTTATGCATATGGACACTTTCTCATGGACTCTTTATTATGAAACTTCAAATCAAATATCAGGAATCATGTCATTTTTTAAAATTAGAATGTTTTATGACAGTGGCTCCTAAACGTTATATACTTATGAACACTTTCATAGGGTAGACATTCTTAACTCCTAAATTAAATGCTAGTTTTCATGTAATTATTTTTAAAATTAAAATGGTTTATGGTTGTTGTTCCTAAACTTTTTATACGTACAGACACCTGATCTGGAACCCCCCAGTCGCTGTTTTCGGCAGTTCTATAGGAAGCTTTTACATTGATGTGCCTGATAGTAACGTTATAATTGATATACCTTGTGTTTTAAATTATAAGAATGAATTTTTAAGTAATACCTGTGATACAAGTAGGTATTATGTATTGATAAAAAATTGTTTGATGCTCCAATTGTGGGTAGCAAAATCGGAAAAAGTTTGTTATAAAAACAAGGGAAGGTGAGTGAATGGGAATCGAATAAATAGTGCGTGTCTTCCAACCTTGCCGCTCTCCTGACTCTGTAAAGGAATAAAATAAGTCAATAGAGGCTAATTATTTATTCCACAATTACTTAATTTTCTAGAAAATGAAAATTGTGTCGGTACCGGAAATGATTCATTCGAATCCCTCTGTGGCATGGATGTGTGCATTATTTACAAAGATTCTCAAAGCGTCTTACATTCTTTGCTCTCTCCTGATCCTCAGAACCCTCTCATTTTGAAAATAATTTCTGCTATAATTAACCTTACATCCATGGGAATCTCGTTAATTTTTAGCTGCATTCCCGCTCACGTCGGCATCAAAGGCAACGAACTTGTAGATAAAGCTGCAAAACCTGCTACGAATTACATTAATTCTGGTATTCCTTATTCCGACTTAAAAAATTACATCAAAGAATTAATACATGCTAAATGGCAGAACTGTTGGAAAAACGTGTCGTCAAATAAATTGCGAGAAGTAAAATTTAAAATTACCAAGTGGCCCCAACTCCCTTCAAGGAGACATAGCGTAATACTCACTCGTCTAGGAGTGGGTCATTGCAGACTCACCAATGTCCATCTCTTGCTGGGTGAAGATCCTCCACAGTGTGCGTATTGTAAAACATCTTACACAGTCGCACACATTTTGTCATCATGTTGTTGTCTCAAATTAATGTTTATAAAATTTTTAAAAAATTATCTCCAAATCTTGACACAATCATCGGTGAAATGCCACATCCAGGCTTGTTTCCCTTTCTTCGCTGTACGGGTTTTTATTATGAAATCTGAATTCTGCGATTTTTTGTACGTTAATCTTTATTTCAAGTTTTTATTTTCAATTTAACAATTTTTTATTTTCAATTTCTCAATTTTTAATTTTGTTTTTTAATTTTCTTATGTATTAATCTATCTTGTATATATTTGCAATTTATTATCTCCGTTTGTTTGATTTTTAACGTTTTAATTAATAGTTTCGTCCTCAAAATTCCTATCTCTATTACTTTGTTCTCTATTTTCGTCTTGTTTGGCACAGTTTGTCCTTTCAGGAATTAGCGCCACTAAATTCTAACCAACCAACCAACCAACCTCTGTGGCATGGAAGTTCGGAGCCGTATGCAATCGTCTTTAAAGAGTAGATCCCGTGTTGCAAAATAGCAGACAGTAGTGATCCAAACCAAACCATTCCTACAAATTAACAAACCTTGAAATAAATTAGAACTTTACTCAGTGTTGATCACAATTATGTACAGAGGATATAATCTGTAATACAGGCTTGCAATTCCGTCCCTTTTCTCACCTTTAGTCACTTTTTTTACAATTGATCACTTTTAGTCACTTTTTTAAGTAAATAGTCACTTTTAGTCACCTTTTTCATGGTGTATCACAACAAAAGTCTGTTGTCGAAAAAAGAAAATGTGAATTAATAACGGAATATTTTAATAAAAGACCAAAAATGGGATGCTCTAATCTTATTTTTCTTATTAAAATGTAATGAGTCATACGGTTTCAAGAATTGAGTGATTTTAAAAAGTCGTAAAGAAGTTCCCGAAATTTACATTTGTAATGAAATGTCCATTTAATACATTAAAGTAATTTACGTCAAAGCACACATTTCTCTTTTTCTTTTTCTTCACAATTTTTGTTTCGATACTCTAATCTAGCTATTAACATATTTCAAAACATCATAAATGTATGCAGAAAATTGTGATTATAAAATTAATGTATTGTATGTATTCAAATCTAATTTATAGATTTTCTTCAATAAAAGCAATGTTGAGTTGTGTTCAACAAAATTTTTAACCTTTTTTGTATTTGGCGTTAAAATCATGTCTTGCATGAATCATGTGATTTCGAGTTAAAATAAATAGAAAAATCTTAATAATAGCATCTGTAATCAAGAGGAGAAAAAAATAATCACTTTTCTTTTCAATGTTTAGTCACTTTTTAGTCACTTATTCTGTATTATTTGTCACTTTTCTCACCTTTTTGAAAGTACCTCAGAAGTTGCAAGCCTGATAATAGTATAGACTACCACAGTATATATTAGAATGCAGTATGATCAGTATATGCATTTAATATAATCAGTGATATTATTTAAGGAGAACCTGTGTACTTAAATTTTAAAAACATTAATCACGCAATAAATAAACCGTTAAATACTTGTTAAATTGCCAGCGATGGCTTCATTAACCATGGCAACGGAAATACATTCCAATGTGAAAAAAATGGCGAAATGAAATTAAAAATTAATTTTTTTTATTGTTAAAAATATGAATCTTGTGTACAGCTTATACTAATGATAAATTAAAGATATTACTAATTATATTTAGTTTATACTGCATTTACGCTTACTATAAAGTTTATGGTATGAGAATGTAAAACAGCAAAATATTTTAAAAAGGGGAAAAGCGTCTTAGATTTCTAAAATATACCGGCACACGCGTGTCTTTGATAAAAAAAAAAGGGCGTAAAAAAGAAAAGAATAAAACGCGGCCAAAAATTTCAAAAATAGAATAACTAAAACATGTCGCCACAGAGGGGAAAAATAAGGTAGTATTTCCTGCCAGGTAACGTTTGATTCTTTCGAACATTTTCCTGCATTTTTTCCCTTCTGTCATTGGAAAATCTGCAAATAGTTATTGAAGAAATCATTTGCTTTCAGTTTTCTTTGAAACTTTCTATTAATGACAATAAATCGATAGAACAGTTGCATTTGTATGGTTTCGAATAACTGTTGATTGATTAAATCGACAAGAGACGTTGAATTGAAATTCTTAAAATTTTCAATACTTGATATTTTTGATATGATTTAATGATATGATTATATAAAACGTAACACACATGATTAAGACACAGAATGATTTAATGATATTGTTCTATAAAACATTTAAGATTCTGCTTTAATGATATTGTTATATAAAATACATAAAACACATAATTAAGACACATAGTAATTCAATGATAGTGTTATATTAAACTTAATGCACATAATGATTTAATAATAGTGTTATGTAAAACATATATAACACATAATTTAATGATAGGGTTATATAAAACACATAAGACACATTATAATTTAATAAAATTGCTATATAAAACATAAGGCATATGATTAAGACACATAATGATTTAATGATATTGTTATATAAAACATTTAAGACACTGATTTAGTGATAATGTTAAAAAAACTTACAAGACATGATTAATACACATGATTTAATGATATTTTTATATAAAACATATAAAACACATAAGTAAGACACAATGATTTAATGATATTGTTATATAAAACATGATTAAGATAATTACTAATTAAAACAACATCATTGAATCATAATATTGATAATTATTTTTTATATATACATGCTTTATATTATAATACTAGTATATAGAACATCATATGACGGGATTAGTAAAATTTTTAATATTCCAGAACTGTTAAATACCTAACGAGGCAGGTAAAAAATGGTTTGTTTTTTTGCTGAGAACTATCTGATTCACTCTCCATAATTTATTTATCTTCATACTCCTCTAGAATCTCCCTATCCTGTGAATGCCGTTTAGCATCACATTGAATTCATTGAGTCAAACCGTGGGGTTACGTATAATAAACAAACACACAAAAGAACAAACTTCTTAATATCCAAATATATATAAATTAAAAGTTAGATATTTAGAGTCCGCGAAATAGACTCCTAGACTAATATGAAAAGAATTTATTGTTAATACCGGTGGTAAAAGTTTCATTGCAACAAAAAATAATCGACGATTCAATTTAAAATGATCACTTATGTACCTAATCTATTATTTAAGCCAAATAGAAAAGAAAATCATTTACGTCATATCTAAGTTCGGTGATCAAAGATATTAAAATAGTGTAGACGATATTTAAACAATTTTAAATATGAAATGATTCAATGAGATGTTTAAAGGAATGATGTCACAATGCTAGAAAAAATTGTTAGTTTTACCTCTTTATTAAGTGATAAATGGATAAATTGAATCGCCTGCTCTTAACCGGGGAAAATAGGGCTCGAAATAATGGCGTTAAACTCTCGAAAAGGAGGGAAGGGTTGGATTTCGAACGTTTTAAAGACGACAGTATTTTTTGCTGTGATATGAAGCGTATTTATACAAATTTATTTTTGAATCGGATCGATAGTTTAGGAGAAGATAAACTTTATTCTCTTTGGATGGATGCCTCTATCCATTCCAGGTCCAACCGCTTCACAAATTGGAGGACAGACGGACAGATAACTTAGGCTATTATTATATAGGGGATAAAACATGACACATGATTAAGAAAAATAATGATTTAATGATACGGTTATGTAAAACATGAAACCTATGATTAAGACACATAATGATATTGTTATATAAAACATATAAAACACATAATTAAGACACATAGTAATTTAGTGATCGGGCTATATAAAACATAAAAGATGCAATGATTTAATGATATTGTTATATAAAACACGAAACCTATGATTAAAATACATAATGATTTAATGATTGGGTAATATAAAACATTTAAGACACTGATTTAATAATAATATTGTATAAAACATACAAGACACACGAATAATACACATGATTTAATGATATTGGTATATAAAACATATAAGACACATGATTAAAATGCATAATGATTTAATGATACTGTTATATAAAATATAAGACACGTGGCCGAACAGTGGTAAAACGGTTCGTGTACTGATCTCTGGTA
>CM063499.1:95174018-95176518 GCA_032207245.1 Pardosa pseudoannulata | reverse complement strand
ATAGCAATTATTTCTGTTGTAATTATCATTCAATACAGAAATTTGAACATATGGGCTTTATTTAAAAAAAAATGAGACACCATAAAAAAATTTCTTACAAAGACAGTTTCAAATGTTTTATGAAATGATAGTTTTTATTCAAGGTAACTTACCCTTCGAGTTCAATGATTGTTTACATCCTCGTAAAACAAACTTCAGGCTTTTAACTGTTTTAAATTAGTAAAACATTATTATTATTACATAAATAATTATCAAACGAGGCACCATAAAAAGATTTCTCACAAAGGTAGTTGAAAATACTCTTATGTAATGATAGTTTTTATGCAAGGTAACTTACCCTTCGAGTCCAATTATTGTTTACATCTACGTAAAACAAACTTTAGGCTTTTAACAGTTTTAAATTAGTAAAAATTGTTATTATTATTACATAAATAATTATCAATCGACACACCATAAAAAGATTTCATACAAAGGTGGTTTTAAATAATTTATGTAATAACAATTTTTATGCAAAGTAATTTACCTTTCGAGTCCAATCTTTGTTTACATCCACGTAAAACAAATTATAGGCTTTTAACTGTTTTAAATTAATAAAAATTGTTATTATTACATAAAATTTTTCATTATTGTTACATAAATACTTGTAAATGTATTAAATTATATTATCAAACGAAAAATCACAAAAAGATTTCTTACAAAGTTGGTTTCAAATAATTTATGTAACAATTTTTAAGCAAAGTAATTTACCCTTCGACTCCAATCACTGTTTACATCCACGTAAAACAAACTTAAGGCTTTTAAATTTTTTAAATTAATAAAGATTGTTTTTATTATTGCCTAAATACTTGTAAATGTAATAATTGTAATTATAAAACGAGATCCACAAAAAGGTTTCTTACAAAGGTAGTTTGAAATACTTTTATGTAATAATTTTTATGCAAGGTAATTTTACCCTTCGAGTCTAATCATTGTTTACAACCACGTAAAACAAACTTTAGGATTTTAATTTTTTAAAATTAGTAAAAATTGTTATTATTAATACATAAATAATTATCAAACGAGACACCCCAATAAGATTTCTTACAAAGTTGGTTTCAAATAATTTATGTAATAATTTCATGCAAAGTAATTTACCCTTCTAGTCCAATCATGATTTACATCTACATGAAACACACTGTATGCTATTAACTGTTTTAAATTAGTAAAAATTGTTCTTTTTATTACATAAATATTTATCAAAGAAGACACCCTAAAAAGATTTCTTACAAAGGTGGTTTCAAATTCTATTATAAAATTATAATTCCTATGCAAGGTAATTTACCCTACGAGTCCAATCATTGTTTACATTCGCATAAAACAAACTTTATGCTTTTAACTGTTTTAAATTAGTAAAATTAGTTATTATTGTTACATAAAAAACAAGCATAAAAACGAGACTCCATAAAAAGATTTCTTGCTAAAGTAGTTTAAAACACTTTTATGTGATTATAATTTTTATGCAAGGTAATTTAAGCTTCGGGTCCAATGATTGTTTACATCAACGTAAAACCTCACCACAGTTGTAATTACTATGCCGCATTCCGAACTAAAAATAGAGGTCAAAAGGGTTAAATTGGAATTCAAGATCAGGCGGTTTCAAGGGTAAGGAAGTTGGCACTTTCCATTTCCGACCTCTCTCCGCAACGTCCTGTGTTTTTTGCGCGGAAATTTTTTGGCGGCAAAATCTCCGCATTCTGCGCAAAATAGCAGCTGATGGGGTGTTCTTTTTTTTTTTCGGTATATCTGCGCGGCATGAATGAAAGTGAGATGTGGGGCACGCTAAAAAAACGGGAAAAACACAACCTCCGGTGCCTCTAAATCAAGGCCAGGCAGATGCTGGATCTAACGGGGTAGATCGTGAAATTCGTAGTAATAGTAGCAGAGAATTTGGTGTGGTGAAAGGGGTACGGCAGAACGAAAATAACTGAATGAGTGTCGTATCTTAGTACTGTTATTTAAACTGTTCTTGTTTTTGAATCCATGTAGACACCCATACTCATAAAGGTATATATACAGAAATATGATTACATATACATACACACATAAAGGTATATATTACGCACATATTTACCCACATAATAGTATATACACATATATGTATATAAAAATTTATATATATATATATATATATATATATATATATATATATATATATATATATATATATATATATATATATATATATATATATATATATATATATATATATATATGTATATATATATATATATACACATATAAGTATATACTCACATAGATGTATATACAAATACAAAGAAAGGTATATATAGGCACATGTAGTTATATATAGATCCGCATTATGATATAATATACATTTATATATATATATATACATACATACATACATACATACATATGCACATATATATACATATAGTTATATATGCACATACATACAAGTATTTACATGTAAATATATATATACACACACACACACACA
>CM063499.1:95161518-95166518 GCA_032207245.1 Pardosa pseudoannulata | reverse complement strand
GGGAGCCAATTTGACTCAGAGTATGTATATGAAAATAAATAAATATAGTAATAAATATAGTATAAAGTAAATATAAAGAATGTAAATATAAATATAGAGAAGTAGTCGAGAACACTTCCATTTCAATGACAGAAATTCATGCTGCTTATGAATTGTCAAGTTCGACAATCGTGCAAAAAAAAAGATGTAGAAACCATTGTGTTAAAAGTAATAGAAATGCTTGCGGAAAATGGGTTTCGAAAACAGATTTTAAATGTAAAAAATGTTTTCCGCGAATTTTTGCGTAATAAACATTTTATTTAAAATGATTTGGAACTATTTTCTTGGCAAAAAAAACTTCCATTTTTTGTGTGAGTCCAATGGGCTCACTTCAGTAAAAATAGGTATAGGACCAACATCCGTAAATCTAGTGTTAATAGTTAGTAAAATATATTGTTAAATACTTTATATTTTGTGATATAATATTAGATGATATTATATGCCAATCAAACATCTAAGAAACCTGTTGTAAATTTTTATTATATAAAAAACAGTAGAATTTAAAACTATTTATTAGTACACACTATGGTGTCACTCTTGATTTATGGATATTTTTATATTATCCATTTTTATTATTTATGTTATTATGCATACTGCACCTTTTTAAAATAATGTTGATTTCTACCAAAACTATTCATAATTTTTAAACATTTCTCAAAGCATATGTAAAATATAAGACACTGACAAATGTAAAAGACTTTTTATTCTAGAAACAAAATCAGTCATAAATTTTTTCCTACTAATAAATAATTTATTTCAACAATAACGAAAGAAAAACTTACCAGAGAGACACAAGAAATTCTTTCTTAACAAAAAACAAAAAGCAAAATGACTTTTTCTCAACAATGTTTTTAGTAGAAAAGAAAATAACTGTCACCCCACGAAAAGCTAAACAACTTATTAATAAACTAATTCTTTTTTTTCCCGGTGAAAAAATAAAACTACTTTTCAACAACAAGTAAGAAAAATGACTTTTTTTTAAATTAAGAAGCAAAACAATATTTTTTCAATAAAAAGTAAAATAAATTCATTTTACGAAAAAAGGAAATATTTTATTTGTCGTTGTTTTTTCAACAAAAAAAGAAAAATATTTCTTCAGATGAAAAATAAAAACGATTTTTTTTCTCATTGAAACAGAGGAAACACAGATATTTTTTCTCAATAAAAAGTAAAACAACTTTTTTTCGTAGTCAAAGTGGTAAAGTGACTTTTTTCTAACAAAGTAAAATCTCTCTTGGAAAAGAAGAAAAAGTAAAGAAACATTTTGTTGGGGATTTTACTGTTACTATCTAGAATAAACTGTAACGCCGTTCAACAAGATTTATCGATCGCCTTTAAAGTCCGTCTGTGTATTTTATTAGTTAATATATAAATGCGAATTGTTTTATTTTAAACTAGCATATAGCCCGTCATAAGAATGGATCCATAAAATTTTTAATTTTAAAGTTTTGTAAAGTACCCTATGAGGCAGGTAAAAAAGGTTTGTTTTTTGGCTGAGAATGATCTGGTACACGCTCAATAATTTGTTTATCTTCACACTCCTCTAAAGTCTCCCGATACTGTGAATGCAGTTTAGAATAGCGTCGAATTCATTTAGAAAGATAATTCAAAGTTTTTTTTGGCTACGTGGAAATTATTGTTAAGTTCTTACCATTTATTTTTTGACACATTAATGAATGAAAGTAAAGGAACGAAACTATCGTTTCCACTACACCCTGGAGGTCCATAGAATGTGTTGTTAATACCGGTGATAAAAATTTCATGGCAACAAAAAATTATCGAGGATTCAATTAAAAATTATCGCATATGTACCTAATCTATCATTGAAGCTAAATATAAAAGAAAATTTTTTACATCATATCTAAGTTCAGTGATAACACGTATGAAAACAATGCAGACGATATTTAAATAATTTAAAATAAGAAATGTTTCAATGAGATAGTTAAAGGGATAATGTCATAATGCTAGAAAAAAAATGGTTTTTTTACCTATTTATTATGTGACAAATTGATAAATTTAATCGTCTACTCTTAACTGGGAAAAATAAGGATTGATATAATGGCATTAAATGCTAGAAAAGGGAGGGAAGTGGTGGATTTCGAGCGTTATAACTCATCAAAATCCAATATGGATACCTCTATCCATTCCAGGTCCAATCGCTTCCTAAATTCGAGGACAGACGAGCAGATAGTTTAGGCTATTATTATATAAGGGATATGTGCTTATATTCAATTCATTTTTTAATCCTTCTTTTTACAGGTGTTTTAAGGATTTTAACATTTCTAAACAACTAAAGGTAATTTAATTTTTTTCATTCATTTAAAAATTACATTTGCAATTAGAAACCGTTATTTTCTAATAAATCAAAGCCCTTATGAAGTTTTTGCATTTATGGATAAATAAATCACTAAAATGGTTTCAAGCAAAAAGATCGAAAAACAAAAGAATAACTTTACTGTACCTGATTCGTTAAAAAACCATTCGACTTGCGGTTTTTAATTTACTTTTTTAACCATTATAAATCGACGGAAAGCGACCTCTATTACAAAACGAGAAGCTTATTATTTAAATTTTTTAAACCTTCCGAGCTGAAGATGTTATAAAGAAATTCCAGAGCCGAAATATTGAACTCACAAGTGCCTTTAAAATCGAAGCAACCGCTTTTATCTCCGGCCACAACATTCCTTACAAAACGTTTGTGTGCGTGCGCCTTTGAAAGAAAAGTATCAATTTGCCACTTCATAAATGTCGAAATATACAATAACTTTCATTATAAAACCGAAATAGATTCGAAAAACTATTAAGTTGAAAAAACAAAACGAAACAACAAAAATTAATAAAGTAAAAAAAAAAGTTTCAGCGACAATTGTAATATATGAAGCCTTAACGAATGAAATGGAAAAACTGATTGAAAAGTGCAGCATTTTTCTTGAAATATTTTTTAGATGTTGCCATTCATGGATGAAAAATGTTTGGGTAAAAAAGAATTAAATTTCTTTACTAGCACGAGAAGGGAGAATGTATATTCATTGCTACAGATGCATTATACTCAAAAACTTCCACTTATTGAGTTTTTAGCTTTTCAATATACGCAAGTTTTATTGCGTTTTTTACGTGAGGGGAAGAGCGTTTGAAGTACTCGCAACGCGACAAGGTCATGTTTCTTTTATTTTTTAAAAAGTTCCACAAAAAGATCGTTTTTTAAAGCCCTTTTCACATTCAATAATTAAAGTGATGAGGCAGATTTATTATCTGAAGACAATCTGCCATCGTACTTTATGCTTGGCTTTTAATAATTTTTACTTTTCCCCGTAAAAGTCAAATGTCTACTCAAAAAACAATCTTTTTATTTTCTGGTAACTGAGAAAGGTCGTTCAATTTACGAAATGATTTCGCTAAGTTGATGTAAAGAAAAGATGTTTTTTAATCTTAAAAAATCTCGCATTTTTGAGCAGTTCCAATTACGGTTTTAAAGCAAATTTCCGTGAAGTGTTATCTAATTTGATTGCTTTGATAAATGGATTAAATTTTATACGGGTAACAAATATTAAAACACTAGCCCATAGCCTGTCATATGACGGGATCAGTAAAATTTCTAATTTTTAGAATTATAAAGTACTCTATGACACATGTAAAAAAATTATTTGCTTTTTGGCTGAGAATTATCTGGTACACGCTCCAAAATTTGATTACCTTTACTGACCCTATGTTAGTTGCCAACTTTAATTTATCTTGTCCTATTACGTGATAGGATGGACAGCAGAGATTTTAATATTGACAGTGATTATTGGGCGGTATATATGAATGATGCCCAAAATTTAGCGAATCGATGGCAAACCGTGTGGTGATGTATAAACACACAAACGAACAAACTTTTTCATTTTCGAAGATATATAACTTAAACTCTAGATATTTATGAGTCCGTAAAACAGACTCCTAGACTTTTATGAAAAGAATTGGTTTTTAATACCGGTGATAAAATTTTCATCACAACAAAAAATAATCGATGATTCAATTTAAAATATCCCATATGTACCTAATCTGTTATTGAAGCCAAATATAAAAGAAAATCATTGACGTCCTATCTAAGTTCAGCGATGAAACGTATGGAAATAATGCAGGCGATATTTAAATAATCCCCTATATAATAATAGCCTAAGTTATTTGTATGTCTGTCCTCCAATTTGTGAAGCGGTTGGACCTGGAATGGATATAGGCATCCATTCAAAACGAATAAAGTTTATCTTCTCCTAAACTATCGATCCGATTCTAAAATAAATGGGTATAAATAGGCTTCATATCACAGCAAAAAATACTTTCGTCTTTAAAACGTTCGAAATCCATCCCTTCCCTCCTTTTCGAGAGTTTAATGCCATTATTTCGAGCCCTATTTTCCCCGGTTAAGAGCAGGCGATTCAATTTATCCATTTATCATTTAATAAAATCATAACAATTTTTTTATCATTGTGACGTCATTCCTTTAAACATCTTATTGAATCATTTCATAATTTTAAGTATTTAAATATCGTCTTCACTATTTTAATATCTTTTATCACTGAACTTAGATATTACGTAAATGATTTTCTTTTATATTTGGCTTAAATATTATATTAGGTACATACGTGATGATTTTAAATTGAATCGTCGATTATTTTGTGTTACAATGAAACTTTTACCACGGGTATTAACAATAAATTCTTTTCATATAAGTCTAGGAGTCTATTTCGCGGACTCATAAATATCTAACTTTTAATTTATATATATTTGGAAATTTAGAAGTTTGTTCTTTTGTGCGTTTGTTTATTATACATAACCACACGGTTTGACTCAATGAATTCGACGCGATTCTAAACTGTATTACAGGATCGGGAGACTAGTGGAGTATGGCGATAAATAAATTATTGGGAGTGAACCAGATAGTTCTCAGCCAAAAAATAAACCAATTTCTACCTGCCTCATTG
>CM063499.1:95136518-95151518 GCA_032207245.1 Pardosa pseudoannulata | reverse complement strand
GTGCATGGATTAATTATTTGTTACAGAAAGAATTTCATGTCTGTCTGTTGAATTTTTCTGAAAATTTTAGTATTTAATTTAAAAAAAAAATGGAATATAGTCAACATTTTAAACAGATGTAGAGATTTGTCTTAATGTCTATATAAAGGAAATATTTCTTTGGTATATATTTCATATAGACCTAGGAGAAAAAGTAATTTGCAATGAATGTTTTTTTAATTTCATAAAATTTTTACTTTACGAAAATATCAGATTTTATGAAAAATATTAATGCAATTAATTTATTTATACTTAAATTTTTATGTGAGCAAAGTAATTTATAATTTTAGCATTAGATTAAAAATTATAGTTGGATTGAAAATTTTTGACGTAAAATCATTTGCTCTAAATCAAAACATAAAGATATTTACTATAAATCGAAAGATAAAAAATATTTTCTTTAAATCAAAACAAAAAATATATTTCCTTTTTAAATAATAAGATAAATATATTTGCTTTAAATCAAAACATAAAATCATTTCCTATAAATTAATATAACCAGACATGTATTTCTTTTAAATTATAGAATCATAAATAAAAATATTTCCTATAAATTATGCATTCTTTGAATTAAATAACAAAAATATTTTTTAAAAATTATTGCTAAAAAATAAAATAAATTTTTATATGGATGTACAGAAGAAAATTTTAAAATTTAAAACAAAATACTATAAAAATTTTGATTTATTTTTAAAATTATTACATAAAAATATTTCCTTTAAATGAAAAGTTAAAAATATTTCCTTTAAATCAAAGCATAAAAATAATTCCTATAAATCAAAACATAAAAATATTTCCTGTAAATATAAAGGTAAAAATATTTCCTTTAAATCAAAAGGTACAAATATTTCCTTTAAATCAAAGCACAAAAATATTTCCTATAAATCAAAAGATAAAAATATTAAAGTTTAAATTAAAATAAAACCTTTTCTTATAAATTAATATAATCAGACATGCATTTCTTTTAAATTATAGAATCATAAAAATATTTCCTATAAATTAATGTTATCAGACATATTTTCCCTATAAATTATATTATCAAACATAAATGTATTTTCTATAAATTATTTATCCGGTCTTTCAATAAAATAATATTTTTTTTTAAATTTTCAAGTAGTAATAAGAAAAGATAAAATTAGAGATTTGAAAATAAATAGGCAGGAAAAATTATAAA
The DNA here is from genome assembly GCA_032207245.1 of Pardosa pseudoannulata. Lineage (NCBI taxonomy): Eukaryota > Metazoa > Arthropoda > Arachnida > Araneae > Lycosidae > Pardosa > Pardosa pseudoannulata. Next base: position 95,150,305 of record CM063499.1, on the reverse strand, counting down.
AATTGACAACAATAGTTAAAAATTTTTAATCTGAAATATTCTGATTAAAAAGAAAATTTTATTTTAGTGTCTATTTGTACAAAGTTTCATAAGTTTAATGACGTAATATTGCATAAAAACATTCTGTAATTTCTACTATTTATTTTAATTTCGAAATTAACATTATAATGATCTCTGATATAAACGGAATAAAAAACCCATCTCGCCAAATCCAGGGATTCGGTCGCCAAATATGTCACCAAGGAAATTAACTTTTGTTTCTCAGCTTTTGGAAGGAGAGGGTTATGTTCGCTTTTCTTTTTCTGTTCTTTTTTTTCCGCCTTTGCCACCGGAGTTGATAAGTAAATAAAAAAAAGGAGGAAAGGAGGGGGAGAAAAAAGGAGAACTGCAAGAAGAAGGGGGGGGGGGTATTGAGGCAAAATAGTTCCGTCGAAGATTTGGCAGAATAAACGCCTAAAACTCGCTCTCTATTTTATTTTAACACGCGCTTCGAACAGGGTTGCCGGCCGCCGAATTCCCCGCTGCTCTATCGATCGGTGTTTCGCGAGCGGGTTTTAACAAACAGCGCGTTAAAAAAGAACGGGGCAAGAGGAAAAAGGGAAAAAGAAAAAAAAAGAATTAATTGCTGCGAAAAGTAATTTTTAATGCAAACTGCGCTCCAATTAAAAAGAAGGGTTTTTATTTTCTTTTCTTCTGCGGGGCCAATAGGAAGGCGAGGGTGGGTTCATTAAACGTTATCCCGCATCTAATTAAGGCTTATCGCTGAATCCTATTATTTTTGTCGCTTTTTATGTGTTCGAAAAGGGGAGGGGCGTACTAAAACATTCTGGACTTTCGAAAGGGATGCATGGCTGCATTTAGACAACAAACACAATTAATTTTCTTCTTGCCTTTTCTACGTGTGCACTGGGGCGTACTGCGCCCGCACATTTAGCTTTTGTTTCATTTTTTTTTACGATGATGATTTTTTCGAGGGGGTGTGTCAGTTTGTTTAGAACGTTCAAAGTGGTGTATTTTTAATTACCAATATTTAAGCATTTATGAGATGAGAAAAAGTTATGATGACTTTTTTTTTTTGGAAGACGCCAAGAACTTTTTTTTTGTCGCCAAATGTTTTTTTAATGAGGAATTGATGAAAAGAATTGCTTGGAGCTAATTTGACTTCATAACGAGTAAAAAAGCGCGTTCTTAGAACTTATGAAAAAAATTAAATTGAAAATGACGCTACTCAGTTGAAAACACTCAATGTCTTCACTTCTTATTACTCAAAGATGTTTATGAGGTAAAAAAAAAAATTTTTTCAACGGGACTCACACGCGTTTAGAATTATGAAGAAGAAAAAAATTCGAAGGATGTCGCAAGATTTTAAACTCGACAATGCTTTTACCTTGCCAAAAAAGAATGAATTTTAAAATGTCGAATTTTAAAAAGTCTGTCATTCCGTTTGTACTCTTAATTTCTCTTGGTATTATCTTATCAGACAACATACACTGACAAATTCCCTTTAAAACGACAGGTAGTCATATGTTTATATAAAAATAGATATATAAATATTAATAACATCAATCAAAAAGAAGAACCACATTATGGAATAAACATGCAAGTATATATATATATATATATATATATATTTATATTTGTGTATGTATATATACACACACACATATATACATTATATATATATATATATATATATATTTGTGTGTGTGTTTATATTTATAAATATAGACCTATATGAGGTAGGTCACGACAGGGGCGCAGTGAGCATAAATAGCACCCGGGGTTCACAGACCCCTTTGTTTCCCCCCTTCATTGCTACGCCACTGAGTCCCTCATATGGTCTTGTGCTACAAAAAAATAGATTGCAGTACTCTATACCAAACCTATATATATATATATATATATATATATATATATATATATATATATATATATATATTGTGTGTGTGTGTGTGTGTGTGTGTGTGTGTGTGAGTGTGTGTGTATATATATATATACATGTATATGCATATATATATATATATACATATACATATGTATACACACACACGCATATATATATATATGAATGTGTGTATAAAATATATAATGTATACACATATATATTTACACACTCACCGACGCATTCATATAGTTATAAATAAAAACATACTACCCATGTAAAAAAAATAAACAGGAGAAATTAAAATTAAAACGTTCTGTTGACACAAATATATACAGCCATTCATATAGTTATAAATAAAAACATATTACATGCAAAAAAATAAACAGAAGAAATTAAAATTATAAAATACATAAAATTAAAACATAAAAATAAAGAATTCAAAATTTAATTTTAACACATGTTTATAAAAGACTGAAATATAAAAAAATACACATTAGAAGGAATTTAAAAAATAATCATATAATCTTACCATCTGTGAAATAGAAAATATATTCTGTTCCTTTTCCACGCCGAACATAACATATAAACAGAACTAAATAAAAGTAATAATCCTCTTTTCTCATACATATATATCTGAGACAAAAAAAAATTTTTTTGTTTACAATGCCGAAGTGAAGTGAAATGCGAGAGCCGAAATTTTAAGAGGTATATACCTTGCCTTTAAAATGCATCGGAACAAAAACATTCTGCTGTTGTTCTCAGAACAACAACAGAAGTCCCTCCAAAAATGAACAGAGAAAAACACCTTTCGAGGGGGGTGCTCTCTTTCTCTAATTACAACGTAGAGAATAATTGAAATATTATTTTGTTTATCTCCCTCATTCCCAGTTTTGCAGAAGCGGTTCTAAAAGCACTCTTCATTTGCCTCTGCAATCGTTATTTAGCAAGCTACTCCCCCCCCCTTCCCTTTGCCTTTTCCTTTTCAAAAAGCGGACAGAAAATAAATTAAAGGGGCGCGCGTTTCGTTTCTAAAGACAGCAACCGTCAGATCAATAAATATTTCCTGCGCCCCCCCCCCACCTCCGACGAAAAAGCAGAAATTTTCGCAGACCGCATCTCTAGCGGCAAAGCCTCCCATAATTTTCCTCCGATTCTTTTTATTTTTCCCGTGGAACATTTCTCGTTCGAATGCAATGAGAAGCTTCCATATTTTTGAAGGCAACGCAAATAATCGTCTGGAGCTCGGAAAATATTCTAAATGCAGCGAGCGAGATAGGGAACAGAACAGCAGCAAAGAAAACTCCAAAGAGGAGTGGAATAGAGGAGAGAGAGAGAAAAAACGAAAAAATAGAAAAACGGAGTGCAACGTGGGGCCGCGAGAGGGCGCTGGATGCGCTTGTTAACTGTTGTTGCCGTAGGACGAGCGCCGGAGCCTAGCAGAAGAAACATGGAGACGGTGCATCTTAGACGGATATCTATTCGAAAGGACTTAGTGAGGAAGCGTATGTTTTGATGGCTGATTTTCGAAGCTGTTTTTCCACGTTTCGCGTTGTCGCCAGCTTCCACGGTCCAGAATTTCAGTGAAAAATCGGCGAAAATCGACCACACTGGCCACTCGGTCGAGCCAGGTAAGTGTCTTTCCCATTAAAAGCACGTGCAGACGATTTTTTTTTTCTGTATGTGGCGCTGTTGTAGTATTTTTTCTCTTCCCCATTCGATATGTTGGATTGTTTATTTTTTTTCCTTCTCCGCCCTTTAATTAATTCCTTTTACCAAACCTAATGTATTCCACCACGACTCTTCGATTTCACACTCCTTTTTCTCGCGAGCACTGCCGTCAGCAGTTCTGTCGCAATTCGAACGAAAACCGCGCCGTCAAAAAAGTTATCGAACAACGAGGCGAACTTTTTTTTAACCCTTTCGCTTGTTTTGTTTTTGTTCGGCCGGCTCTTTCTGCACAATGTAAACAAAACTTTTTCCGAAAAGTTTTGTAGATGGAATTTTTTTTTCGAGCAGGATGGATAAATTTAATTGTAATTTTTAAGCACGAAACGTTAATTAATTAATTAATTAGCATTTTTTCGCTCTTTTTTTCTAAACGAAGTTTGAAACTTTTTGAGAAGTTTCGTTGTAAAGTAACGTGATTTGAGAGATAACTAAAGAATATCTGATGGGTTATAAAGCATTTTAGCCCTTAGAAAATGTTGATATTTTTATATTTTCTTGAAAAATATTTACTAAAATTGTTTTTGTTATACTTCATTATGAGTATAATTTCTTTTTGAAGTTTTTGTTTGACGTTGTTTCACATAAAATATTTAAAAGGTAAATTAAAAATGACTGCTAGATCACCAAATAAATTTCCTACTAGTTTTTTAGAACTTAACCTTATCTACGACCTTAAAATTTTGGATATATTTAGTTCTTTATGTTTTTCGAGTTTTTATTTTCATTCATAATTTTATTCATAGTACAAAATGACATAAAATAGATAAAATTATTTATAATATCCTTATATGTTTGGGCAATCGCTCATGTTATGTTGGAAGCAAATTTATTTAACATGTCACTTAATAAGCACAATATTTTTATTAAACATTAAGAAATTCTGATCATTTAAATGTATTTCAAAAATACTTATTATTTATGGAAAACGTGCAATATATTTCAAAGCAGGTATGCTTAAATTTATGTTAAGATTAATGTATGTTTTAAGCTGTACATTGATGCAAATAGGGTATTACTTTAGATAACTCTGACTGCTATTTAGTGATAGGCAAAATAAAACAAAAAAGCAAAGCAGGCAGATAATAAAATTAGAAAACAGCATTTATCAAATCAAATAAACAAACCGTGTGATTTCAATACAGATTAACATCTACTCAATTTCATTTTCTCAAAATTTAATTCTTCCGACTGAAATCTATTTATTATTTTTTTCATACATTTATGAATAAATATGATACATACTTGTTTATGTATAACGAAGATTCTGGTGGTAATATAATTTACAAATCCCTTTAATTATAGAATGTTATTTCATTGTATGTTGTATTGAGATGTTTAGAATCATTTTTATTTGTTTGTATTGTAGCATGACTATTGTTTTGTTAGTTTGTGTATAGTTTATATTTAAATTCTTTCACATGAAACTGCATGGAAAATTAGTTAGTTCAAAACGTTTATAGTAACATCCCGTCTGAAGAATGCAGGATTAAAAAAAAATTCAAATATAAACAATCTTCGTTAAACCAACAAACAGGATTTGTTGTTTTCTAAATTAACTACTTATATTTTCGTGCCCGTTTTAAATGGATATGAAAATCCTTGATTTCAGGATCTGAAATTATTGTACCAATAAACAGGATTTGTTGTTTTTAAAATTAACTATTTATGTTTTCGTGCCAGTGTTGAATAGTCATTAAATTCCTTAAATTTAGGATCTGAAATTGTTATACCAATAAACAGGATTTGTTGTTTTCAAAATTAGCTACTTATGGTTTTGTTTCCGTATTTAAATAGTCATTAAAATCCTTGAATTCAGGATCTAAAGTTGTTATACCAATAAACAGGATTTATTATTTTCAAAATTAACTACTTATGTTTCCATTCCCGTGTTAAATAGTCATTAAAATCCTTGAATTCAGAATCTGAAATTGTTATACTAATAAACAGGATTTGTTGTTTTTAAAATTAACTATTTATGTTTTCATGCCCGTATTAAAAAATTGATATCAAAATCCTTGAATTCATGATCTAAAATTACTATACCTATAAACGAATAGGATTTGTAGTTGTGAAAATTAACTACTTATGTTTTCGTTTTCATATTAAATGGATATTAAAATTTTTAAATTTAAGATTTCAAATTGTTATACTAATAAACAGGATTTGTTGTTTTGAAAATTAACTACTTATGTTTTCATACCCGTATTAAATGGATATCAAAATCCTTGAATTCAGGATCGGAAATTGCTATACCAATAAACAGGAATTGTTGTTTTGAAAATAATTTACTTATGTTTTTGTTCCCGTATTAAATAGATATTAAAATCCTTAAATTTAGGATTTTAAGTTGTTAAACCAACAAACAGGGTTTGGTGTTTTGAAAATTAACTACTTATGTTTACATATCCGTACTAAATGGTCATTAAAATCTTTGAATTCAGGCGTTAAAATTGTTAAACAACAACAAACAGGATTTGTTGACTTTAAATGATAATTTACTCTTGTTTTCGTTTAAGTATTAAAAGACCATTAAAATCCTTGATTTCAAGATCTGAAATTATTATACCAATAAACAGGACTTATTGTTTTCAAAATTAACTATTTATGTTTTCGTGTCTTATTAAATAGATATCATAATCCTTGAATTCAGGATATGAAATTGTTACACCAATAAACAGGATTTGTTGTTTCGGAAATGAATTATGTTTTCATTCCCTTATTAAATGGATATTAAAATCTTTAAATTTAGGATTTCGAATTGTTAAAACAACAAACAGGATTTGTTGTTTTGAAAATTAACTACTTATGTTTTCATTTCCGTATTAAAATGCAATTAAAATCCTTGAATTCAGGATCTGAAATGTACTCCTAATTTAAGACACGGATAAATAATTAAAGCAAAGTACACACAAATAACTTAGTTTAGTACTTGTGTTTATCAAGGAACACAATAATATATTGTGTGGGTTCATATAACAACACGTTTTTACTTTTAAGAAATTCGATCCTTAAAATTTTATTTAAAATAAATCTTTTTTTAATAATTTAATTCTTGACCTTAAATTCTGTTTTATTTAAGACTCGAATAAATATTTAAATAAAATTACATATAAATGACTTATTACCTTTTTACAATTGGGTTTATCATAGGACACAATAGTTTATTATGTATTGTGTATATTTCTTTGTGTAACTTTTTCTACTTTTAAAAAACTCGCCTGTAAAATTTTAATTCCAATTTACTTTGTTTGAGTGTAATTTTTTTATTAAAAAACAAAACATGGTAAATTTTAGAAGTCATCAGTATGGGTATACAAGTAAAATAATATTTACTTTATTATTCGAATCTAAATAAACATTCTTACAAACATTCGATTATAAGTAAAGATCCTAAAGGTTTACGTCAAACTTGTAGCATGGGATATACATATTTAACGGATATTAAAAAATATAAAAAAGCAAATGAAAAATAATAAACACAAATCTGCTTTAACTGTTATCAATACAAAACAATCTAAGCTAACATTCTCATGTACAACTATGTTAACAGTCGAATGTAAATATTTATGAACATTCTTAACGTTTAAATAACACCTCCACATACACTAACACACACGTAGTGTGTATGTATGTTTATACACAAGCATATGTTAATGCCATACATATGTATAAATATGTGTGTAAGTATATATATATATATATGTGTGTGTGTGTCTATATATGCATATGTGTTTATGTATACACACACACACACACACACACACATATATATATATATATATATATATATATATATATATATATATATATATATATATATGCATATATATATGCATATATATGTGTTTTTTTGTGTTTATGTTTCAAAATAATTAAGTTTGTAATGTGTGAAACTAATGTATGATAAAAAATTAGATTACACAAATTTGATAAGAAAGACAGTTTCTTGGATTACTATATATAAGTATTAAGTATTTAAGTATTGCAAGTATTAGATGTTTAAGTAGATTTTATTAGTATATTTAAGTATTAGATGCATTATGTTTAGATTACTATTTCAGTTAACAAGTATGAGTTAAAGATTTCCACTTCTATAAAAATAACTGCATTCGTAATTTAATTCAAAACTGCAAATTTTTATATCACCCTGTTATTCAAAATTCTGAATTCACAATTTATATTTTAAGGTTTTCGAATATGTAGATTTTTAGAAAACTTTGAGCATCAGCGAACTCTATATTTTTCCTTAAAAAATATTGAATTCATCCATGGTGTACACATAAATACTTACATGTATTGATATATACACATGCTTAAAATCTTTGAGTCTTTTATTATATAAGTATGTAATACATATATGTATTTATGAATTTATACATAGTGTACACATAAACACATGTATTTATATACACATACTTAAAATCTTTGCGTTTTTTATTATATTTGTAAGTATATAATACATATATGTATTTATGAATTCATACACAGTGTGCACATAAATACTTACATGTATTTATATATACACATACTTAAAATTTTTGAGTCATTTATTATATTTATAAATATGTGATACATATATGTATATACATAAATATATATATATATATATACATATATTATTTAGTACTTATATATACACACCCATACATACATAAACATAAGTGTCTATAAATTGACAACAGTTTTACGAGGCCAATGAATTATATTAATATATTATATAACTTCTATTGTTTCTGTATTGAATTGAGGAAATACATAAAACAATTATTGGGATACACAATTTCTGTTTTCCATAGAATGGAACAATACAAATCAATAAGTGAACATTTACATGTAAATTTTAGTTTCTTCTATTCACTATCTACTTTCCTATTTCAATAACATAGAATAATAATGCCCGTATTTTCATCTATAACCAGTTATAAATAGTTCAGTCTATTGACCCCATAAAACAAATACTAATATCCTGTTTTATTTTTAGAAAATTTTGTGGTGGATTTTTAATCTAAACTTAATTATATAAAGTAATATTTAGTTTAAATTGCTATGAAGTTTCAGTTGCTTAGAAATATATTGATATTTAACATTTTTAAAGTTTTACGTTTATTTAAAATATATTATTTACTTTATTGGTATAAAATTTATTAATTTTGCTAAAAAATTTCATTGAATTTTTATTAATAAATTAAAAACTTTTTACTACTTATTATTTCATACAAGTTAAAGATCGTCTCGCTAATTACAATGAAAAACCAGACAGTTCTCTTTTTGTTCACTCGAGGAACAAACAAAAATTAGGTCATTTTAAACTGGGATGATTTTTTTATTGAAGTTTAGTAACCCTGAACAAGAAATGCTATTTAGATCCAACTGTTTACACAATATAATAAACATTTCAAAACTGTATTCTTTCAAATTTGTGCCATGAATTAAGAAAAAATTCAAATTTAGACATGTATTGATCATTTCATTAATGATATTAAAAATACATATAATTACAAGACTCTTCTTGAGCCGTCCTGATCTTAAATCATATAAACCTGTATGCATATATATATATATATATATATATATATATATATATATATATACATGCATGTATGTGAAAAAAAGGTTATCGACAGTGTATATACATATATATATATATTTATATTTATATATATATATATATATATATATGTATGTATGCATGCATATATATATGTATATGCAAGTATATTTATAAATAAGTGTTGTTCACACAGTAACATATGTGTGTGTGTGTATTGAACTAAATAACAAAGAGGGGGAGTACGAAGCGTAACAAAAATATTATGTAGTGAAATGTATACAAGAACATTTTAACTATAAACATTCCTCCTAATTGAAATAAATATATAATAATAAGCATAAAATATATATAATACGTGGAAAAAATAGAAATTTATTTACTTTTGAAATTGGTAAATTAAAAACTATTTTTGTATGTTAAGTAGACTCTAGATTACTAATAAAGATCTAATGTCATAAAAAATTATTCAGATTTGTTACATTAATACATCTCTTAAAAGCATAAAATATATACACTAAGCGTAAAAAAAATAGTAATTCAGTACCCGTAAGGTAATTTTTTAAACTGATAAATTAAAAACTATTTTTTACGTTAAGAAGACTCTAGATCACTAATAAAGTTTTAACTTCATACTTAGTTTTTTTGTATTAAGTAACACATTAAGAAAAAGACATAAAATATACTAAGTGAAGAAAAGACAAATCTACTTACTCTCAAACTAACTTTTGAAACTTGTAAATTAGAAACATTTTTTTATGGCAGTGTAATGCTAGATACCTAATAAAGGTTTAATTTTATAAAAAATAGTTTTGTTATATTAAGTAATACAATGTAAAAGAATATATACTAAAAGAGGAAAAATATGAGTCTACATACCTGCAAACTAACTTTTGAATCTTGTAAATTAGAAACAATTTTTATGTCAAGTAAATTTTAGATCACTAATCAGGGCCTAACATTATGAAATTTAATTAGTCTTGTTTTATTAAGTGAAATTTTAAATAAAACATAAAATATTTACACCAAGTAAAAAGAAATCTACTTACCCTTAAAGTAACTATTGGAACTATTAAATTAGAAATATTTTTTTAATGGCAAGCATAATGCTAGATTACTAATAATGGTTTAACTTTATATAAAAAATAGTTTATTTTGTTATATTAAGTAACACATTACTAAAATGTAAGAAAATATATACTAAAGGGGACAAAAATAAATCTACTTATTCGCAAACTAACTTTTAAAACTGGTAAATTAAAAACCAATTTTTATGGCAATTATAATGTTAGATAACTAATAAAGGTTTAACTGTATAAAAAAATAGCTAGTTTTGTTAAATTAAGTAATACATTATTAAAATGTAAAAATATATATACTAAAAGGGGAAAATACAAATCTACTTACTCGCAAACTAACTTTTGAATCTTGTAAATTAGAAATAATTATTTATGTCAAATAAATTCTAGATTACTAACCAAGGCCTAATATTATAAAAATTAATTATTCTTGTATTCTTAAGTGAAATTTTAGATGAAACATAAAATATTTACATCAAGTCAAAAAAATAGGGATTTACTTACCTGTAAACTAACTTTCGAAACTAGTAAATTAAAAACAATTTTTTTTTATGTGAAGTAGATGCTATATACAGGTTTAACTTTATAAAAAATAGTTTTACCCTGATTAAGCAACTTGATGCAGTTTTACAAGAATTAATTTATTGTTGACCTAATTTTAATAATTCGTTGTGAGTTTAAATGATACAAAACAACAATGTGAAATTTATATATTCCACTCACATGCCTTGACTTTTCCAGGTTTTACCCTGACTAGGCAACTTGATGCAGTTTTACAAGAATTAATTTACTGTTTAACCAATTTTTATAATTCGGTTTGTGTTTAAATGATACAAAACAGCCATGTGAAATTTATATATTCCTCTCAGCTGCTTTGACTTATCCACATTTTACCCTGACTAAGCAACTTGATGCAGTTTTACAAGAATTAATTTACTGTTTAATCAATTTTTATAATTCGGTTTGTGTTTAAATGATACAAAACAGCCATGTGAAATTTATATATTCCACTCAGCTGACTCAACTTATCCAGGTTTTACCCTGATTAAGCAACTTGATGCAGTTTTACAAGAATTAATTTACTGTTTAACCAATTTTTATAATTCGGTTTGTGTTTAAATGATACAAAACAGCCATGTGAAATTTATATATTCCTCTCAGCTGCTTTGACTTATCCACATTTTACCCTGACTAAGCAACTTGATGCAGTTTTACAAGAATTAATTTACTGTTTAATCAATTTTTATAATTCGGTTTGTGTTTAAATGATACAAAACAGCCATGTGAAATTTATATATTCCACTCAGCTGACTCAACTTATCCAGGTTTTACCCTGATTAAGCAACTTGATGCAGTTTTACAAGAATTAATTTACTGTTTAACCAACTTTTATAATTCGGTTTGTGTTTAATGATACAAAACAACAATGTGAAATTTATATATTCCTCTCAGCTGCTTTGACTTATCCACATTTTACCCTGACTAAGCAACTTGATGCAGTTTTACAAGAATTAATTTACTGTTTAACCAATTTTTATAATTCGGTTTGTGTTTAAATGATACAAAACAGCCATTTGAAATTTATATATTCCACTCAGCTGACTCAACTTATCCAGGTTTTACCCTGATTAAGCAACTTGATGCAGTTTTACAAGAATTAATTTACTGTTTAACCAATTTTTATAATTCGGTGTGAGTTTAATGATACAAAACAACAATTTGGAGTTCATATATTCCTCTCAGCTGCCTTGACTTATCCACATTTTATCCTGACTAAGCAACTTGATGCAGTTTTACAAGAGTTAATTTACTGTTTAACTAATTGTTGTCATTCGGTTTGAGTTTAAATGATACAATACAGCAACGTGAAAATTATATATTCCACTCAGCTGCTTTAACTTATCCATGTTTTACCCTGACTCAGCAACTTGATGTAGTTTTACAAGAATTAATTTACTGTTTAGATCATTTTTATAATTTGGTTTGAGTTTAAATGATACAACAAAGCAATGTGAAATTTATATATTCATCTCAGCTGCCATAACTTATCCAGGTTTTCAAAATGAGTTACCAAATTATGCAATTTAAATTGTTGTTTATATTATAAAAATAGATATCTTTTATATCTGTTATTAGTTTACAGATTGCATTGTTTTGTTTACTTCAACAAAATTGCCTCTATTTTAAACCTTTATTTATACTTTTATTTAAAAAATAGGACAGAAAAATTCAATAAAAGTAAACATAAATAAATGCTTTTCTAATAATGTTATCCTTCATATAGTTTTAATTGGAAAGTAACAAATATAAAATCTCTATTGAATATGTTCTAATCAACGAACACAAAGTAACTTAAAAGATCGGATATCATTTGCATACAACGTGACTTTTCTAAATTGAAATTCCTTGCATAAGATTTCGCTTTTATAAAGAACACAAATAAGAGCAAAACAATTCCTTGGTCACCTGAAGAATGTTACCTGTTCAACATAAAAGAAAAGGGAAGTCCGCCGTGAATCGATCTACATCGATCTGATGTCAAGAACAACATGCATCATATCGATGTAAAATCGATAATCACTTGCTGTAATAGGATAGAGGATTAAGAATGTTATATCACAGACCATCGATGGAGTATGAAATTTATCGATTGTTTTAAAAGAATGTTTATTATAATCTATTTTATTGAATAATGGAGAAACATAGCTTACTATTATACTTAAAGAATCACCCGCTTGTTAAGGAGATGAAACGTTCGTCTATACTTTAGTTTGAATTTTCGAACAATATTAATTTTCTAAGATCTCTAAGAGTTAATTTTTAAGGACAGCTAAGTATATGCTATTTCAGGGTTCTCGCGGTCCTTAAAAGTCCTTAAGAATTCCTTAATTTCAGCTTCCATTTTTAAGGGCCATTAAAACTACTTCATTTTCGTCAAAGGTTCTTAAAAACACTTTAATTTTTAAATTGGAACGCGATCAATTTCTATAACTACAAGATCCACAGTCTCATGTGATTTCCTATCTGTTTTCTTATATGACAAATACATAATCTTTCGTATGCTTAAAAGATTTAAAGTTTCAAGTCAGCTGCCCTTTCCTAATAGCTAACAGTCATGCAGATTTTAATGAAACAAAGCATGGAGGGTGGGGGTGTTGTAGATATTTCAGTTACTTATGGGAGTTTCATTTTCCTTGCATTGAATGTAATAGAAAAGTCTAAAAACTTACTTCTTTAACAGGCAACGCCGGGTATAATCAGCTATATATATGTATATATATATATATATATATATATATATATATATATATATATATATATATATATATATATATATATATATATATATATATATATATATATATATATATATATATATATGACTCTTAAATAAATATATATATCCGTCATTTTTAAACCCTGAGAAAGTATTGTTTATAATATTGTTTTTCTTCACAATTTATTTTTAGTTTGATAACTCAAAAAACTTTAGATATACATTTTTCAAAATTAGTTTTTAACAAATAGATTTATCTTATATTAATTT
>CM063499.1:95124018-95134018 GCA_032207245.1 Pardosa pseudoannulata | reverse complement strand
TCATCAGAGCAGCAATCTAAACAGACAGGATTTGAAATGCGTGACACACTTTGCCTCTTGTGAATTATTCGCTTTGATGATGTTACTTTTTTTTTCAACAAACAGGTCGAGTCCAGGGGGTATATACTTTATAAACATGTATATCCGCGTGTGTATGTACACATTTTTTATACATGATCTATATAATTATCTATCTATACATACGCATATGTGTGTGTGTTTGTACACACACACACACACATATATATATATATATATATATATACACATACACACACAGAGAGAGAGATAGTGTGTATGTGTATGTATATATATATATGTATGTATATATATATATATATATATATATATATATATATATATATATATATATATATATATATATATATATATATACATGCATATTCTTGTATGAATTACAATTTCTTTTTCTACGAGGTCCTAAATACACATATGTTCTTATATGTGCACTACATGTCTGTCTATCTACACATACATAAACACGCATATATATACATTCTAATAAACACACAACATATAACTCGACATGCACATACATCCTTATATTCATATGCGTGTGTGTATATGTGTTATAAAAATAATATTACAAAGGCATATGTAATATTACTTTCATAAATTATGAAAAACATCGTAAAACTTCCATAAGTTTTCTCTTTTCCCAGTTTCAATGAAAAATGCCCAAGGAAATTAAATCCATAAATTAAAATTGTATACTCAGTTTGCTTTTATATGCATTCATTTAGGAGTAATAACTGTAAATTTTTATCAAAGTGTAGATGTGATATATTAAAATTCCACCTAAAATAAAAACTGATTTAAGTACATTCCTATAGGCTTAGAGAAGTGTGTTCAAACTTACTATTGTTTAAAAATGGGTTAGTATTTATAATAATTGTTATAAAATTAAGAACACAAATAATATTGTGCTTTAAACAATGTAGCAATGTAAATAAAAAAAAAATGATCGCACATACTGATTTCAGATTTTCTCAGTCAATACAAAGTCAAACACAGTCAAATTTATACTGTAACAATCAAGCCCAGAAAATATTCGATCAATAGTTATTCTAATGTTATAATTCACTGAAAGATTAATATTCTAACAATTAAAAACAGAAATAATTGAGCAATAATTATTCTAATGTTATTATAATTCTCTGACAGATTAATATTCTAAAAATTAAGCACAGAAAATATTCGAGCAATAGTTATTCTAATCTTAATGTATTTCTCTGAAAGATTAATATTGTAACATTTAAGCATAGAAAATATTCGAGCAATATTTATTCTAATGTTATTATAATTCTCTGAAAGATTAATATTGTAACAACTACAATAGTTTTTCTAATGTTATGAGTGCTAAAATAACTCGTAGACTTTTGATGAAGTAGTGTTTTGATTTTCATTTATAAATAAAAATAACAATTTTTCTAAAATAAAAATAAATATTATATCCAACCTTTAATGTTCAACTCATCGTCACACCCCCTACGTTTTTTTTTCCTTTTCGAGAAACTGAGCTTTAAAATGTAGAACTAATTAAAACTTTTTAGTAAATATTTGCGCCCCAAAAAAAAGTCTTGTGTTTTTATCTTTTCAAAGGTACGAAAGAGGGGAAAAAATGAATGAAATCTGGAAATTCTCATTAAAATTCATAAAACACAAATTATTAGAGCTAAATTCCTTAACTTAATCTAATCAAGCGGAAGTAATCAACTAACTTCTTTTATATGTTGGGATGAAACAAAATTGATGATTAGAACTTAGTTATATACTTAGAACTTAAGAAAACAGTCTTAATGTTTTATGAATTTTGTAAGTCATGTTTTAATATATATATATATATATATATATATATATGCATATATATATGCATATATATATATGCATATATACATGTGTGTGTGTCTGTATATAAGCATTGTGTGTTTGTAATCTTATGTATCAAGATGTGTACTTATATATATACAGATACACACATATGTATATGCATGTATATATGTACGTATGCATATATATTTATTTATAAATGTATATATATATTGTGTGTAAGCTTATGTATTAAGATGTGTACATATATACACACACATATATATACAAATATATACATATATATAATATATATATAATATATATATATAATATATATATATATATATATATATAATATATATATATATTACATATATATATGTATGTATTTATAAATGTATATATATATATATATTGTGTGTGTAAGTTTATGTATTAAGATGTGTACATACACACACGCACACACACATACACACACACATATATATATATACATACAAATATATACATATATATATAATTGTATATATATTGTATGCGTGTAAACTTAGGTATAGAGATTTGTACATATACACACACATAAATACATGCATACATACATATATATATATATATATATATATATATATATATATATATATATATATATATATATATATATATAATGTGCTTCAAACAAAAATTACAATAAGAGAGCGTCAATCACAATAACAATAATTTTTAAACCTGTTTTAAATTGTAAAGAAATTTATTTAAATATTTATTTATTTAAATGACGAAAGAGATAAATTATAAAATTAAAATTACATTATTAAAATCAATGTTTAATCGATACAGGTTTTAGAAATAGTATGAATAAAAAGGTAACCGAGATATTTCACATAAAATATCTATATTAAGCTAAAATTCATATCAGTTATTTTAGTTGCAAGAAGTTCACGTTTTCAACACATTTTCAGTTTTTAAAATATTTTCTAAAGCAAAAATATGTCATGTTATGAAAATCTAAATAGTTATTACTGTTAATAGTAATTATTGCTTATTTTATAAACTGAAGAAAAAATGTTTATTTTTTATACCTTATTTTTAACATTATATTGAATAGTTTATGTTAAAGATGTATTTATGCTTACCCAACAGACATCGCTAATGCTTGTTAAACATCGTTATAAAGATGTACCTAAATTCTTTCGTAGGATAAAATATAATAAAGTAAAGGAAAGCTAATAAAACTTTTTATAGGATACATTTTGAAACATAATATTAGGAAAATAATAATAAGACTATAATGCATGGAATCTTAATATTGTAAAAAAAAAGCTAGTTTGTATGTGTGTTTGCATTTATCTATATAAATGTATACACACACACATATATATATTTATCTCTTTCTATATATAAATACTATGCATAAACATGCTCTCTCTCTCTCACTCTCTCTCTCTCTCTCTCTCTCTCACACACACACACACACATATACTATGTTCTGGAGTATGTGTATATGTATATGCATATCTAATGTATATATTTATCTCTTTCTATATGTAAATACTATACATAAACATGCACACACACTCATGTACACGTACATTTGTATATCTATATATCTATCTATACATAATATATATATATATCTTTATATAAATACTATATATATATTTATTCTTCCCTGTATTACATATAAATACATGTTATAGGTATGCGTGTGTGTGAGTGTATATATATATATATATATATATATATATATATATATATATATATATATGTATATGTATGTATATGTGTGTATATGTATATATATATGTGTGTGTGTATATGTATGTATGTATATATATATATCTTTATATAAATACTATATATTAGCATGTGTATATATATATATTTATCCTTTTCTATATTATATATAAATACATATTATAGATATACGTGTGTGTGTGTGATTGTGTATATACTTATACGTGTCAGTATTTCACAACACAAGCGTTGCTGGAATCGAAATGATTTCCATGTGCACTTTAAAGGGAAGGAAGTTTGAAAGTAGAATAATATATTTATGCTTTAGAAGTAAGGAAATTCCTTAGAATATTGTACATGTATAGACATTATCATAGAAATAAGCACAATTAAAATCGGAAACATAAATTTAAAACAAAAAGGATCAGAATGTATATATATATATATATATATATATATATATATATATATATATATATATATATATATATAATTGTTGAAACACTTAGAAATGGGAAACGCTTTGTGAGAAACGGCTGGAGTGGCCAATCCCTTATCTCGGGAAAGATTCTAAGAACCCTTTGTCCGAACTCGTGGCAACTGGACACCCCCTCCAGCAGCTCACCTTCAAATAGGAGTATCGGGGGGTGGTCAAGCCCCATAAATCAGCAAACCCACTTTCTCTCCGTTCTATTTTTGCCAGGAAACATCTGCGTAACTCTTTTCCTTTCCACGTAACTCTTTCCGTCACATCGTTTCGGGGAAGGTCACGGCTAAGGACATTCCAGAAAACCCCCCTCAAAGAACCCCTTTCCTTTTTTCGATAACATCCCCCTTGTGTTCGCCCCACTTTTTCTTCTTCTTCTACCTCCACCCCTTTGCATTTCCTTCTCCTTAACGTTACGCCTCAGGCATGATTTTTGTCGAGTTTCCTGTTTACCGCTCTTTTTTCTTCTTTTTTTTTTCGTTCTATTTTTTTTTCGAACGAAAGTGGTTTTTCGAAGAGCTCCTGGAATGCTTTTCTTCGAAGCTGAGTTAATAGGGCGATGGCTACGGCTCAACCAGATTTGCGTGACAAAGAAGTGCAAGAATAAAAAAATAAAGTAAAGAAAGATGAAGTATTAAAAAAAAGCGAGAGCCGGTGATTATTGGCTTTGGACATTGTTCGGATGTTGTTCTAGTTTTAATGAGATTTTGATTGAATGCATTTTGCTGGTTATTAGTTTAAAGTTAACACGTTCCCTAATTGATGTTTTTCGACCTGAAAGTGTCTAGAGAGGAACAGGTGTTTTTAAACTATTGTAGAAATAGTTAATTTCACGATCGGAGTTTGGCTCTGCCACATATTCTCTTTTTATTCAAGTTAAATTTATAATGGAAGTTCCTTTTTTATTCTTGTACTATCACTTAAAATATTATTGATATATGTCAGAAATATGTATTTTATTAATTTTCGTAAAACAAATTAGAATTAATCTTACAGACAGAATTTGAATTAATCTTTATAAAAGAAATCGCTATTTACTTTACGTATGTGTATATTCATGAATACATACACACACACATATATATACGTTCTGTCACATATAAGTTCACATACACGTCATAATACGTTCTGTCACTTGATTCATACACAAATATTGCTTAAGTCAATTTGGAATTAATCTTATAACAAGAAATCATTAATTACTTTACAAATGTGCATTCATGTATACATATTTATATTTATGTGTATAAATCAATTCAATATTTATGTGTACATTGAATATTTATGTATATATTGAATACTGAATATATATTCAATATTTATGTATATATATAATTTATAAATAGATAAATATTGAATAAGCATATTTTGAATTAATCTTTTAACAAGAAATCACTAATTACTTAACAAATGTGTATACATATATATGGACATATGTTTATATGTGCTCTCAGATATATATATATATAATATATAAATTTGAAATATATAAGTATATGTGATATATATATATGTATATATATATATATATATTTTCTTTATATATGTATATACATATATATATATATATATGCATATATATACATATATATATATATATATATATATATATATATATATATATGCATATATATACATATATATACATATATATATATATATATATATATATATATATAATATGTAAATCTAAAATATATAAGTATATGTGATATATTCATATATACACACACATATACATATATATATCAATATATATACATATATATATATATATATATATATATATATATATATATATATATATATATATATATATATATATATATATATATATATATATATATATGTATATTTTCTTTATATATATGTATATATATATGCATATACATATACATATATATGCATATATATGCATATATATGCATATATATGCATATATATATATAATCTAAATATATAAGTATATGTGATATATTCATATATACACACACACACACACACACACACATATATATATATATATATATATATATATATATATATATATATATATATATATATGATTTACTTGAAACGGCTTTATATAGACAATGTTAGGGTAAACTGAAAATTTAATGGAAAAATTATCCACTATGTCAGATAAAGAGAAATCATTATATTTATAATCACATTCTTATAAGCATTGTAAGCTTCACTCAACTGAAATAACATCAATGCATATCAGTGCTGTCAGGTAGAACAGACAAAATGATTAATGTACATTGATCTATCGAATCACAATGAAAAATGTATATTATCATAATCCTAATAGTTTGCCTTTTATAGCCTGTGACATTTAAACAGAAATCGACAACAGTGTTCTGGTGTGATCAGCTTTTAGCTGTTTATAACATTATACAACAATTTATATTTTAAGATGTCAGTTTATTGTGCCAAATAAATAGCCTTCTATCTGTTTAATGCGACTTAGTTTTTGGCGATTTGTAACGAAAGACCTGTCTAACAAAAAATTATCTCAACTTAAAGATGGAGTTTGGAAGTTTCTAAATTAATTTCAGTGCTATGTTTATGTTATTTGCTTTTAATAATATGAGTTATTTTGCTCAAGTTTTAAGACTATATTTGAATAATATGAGTTATTAGGAACAAGTTTTAAGACTATATTTGAATAATATGAGTTATTATGCACAAGTTTTAAGACTATATTTGAATAATATGAGTTATTAGGAACAAGTTTTAAGACTATATTTGAATAATATGAGTTATTATGCACAAGTTTTAAGACTATATTTGAATAATATGAGTTATTAGGCACAAGTTTTAAGACTATATTTGAACTTTAAAATGAAAGCTCTACATTTAGAGTTAATTATGGTTTGATAGAGGTAACTTTATTAAAGTACATAAACTAGATTAAAGTAGTATTCTAGTTAATCGAATGCATAAGTATTAAAGTATGAGTTTATTTCTTAAATTAAACGTCATGTTTTTCAGTTTTAAAATCAAATATCTCTGTTTATGTTTAATTATGATCTTCTAGCGGTTTAATGTGACTTAGTTTTTAGCATTTTGTTATTCCCTGCTTAACTAAAATTATTTTATTATAAACACTCAAAGATTGAGTCTAGAAGTTTCTTAGTTAATTTCAGTGTTAAATTTACGTAACTTCCTTTTTATGTTATGAATTATTATGCTCTAACTTTAAGATTAAATTATCTATGTTTGATCTTTAAAATGAAAGCTCTCATTAAATGTTAATTATTGTTTTAATAAAAATAACTTAATTAAATTTGTTATTGTAACTTAAATTAAGTCGAAGCATGAATATTAAAGTCAAGGTTGTAATTTTGACCAGAAAACTGGATAAAAGTGGTTTTACCCGTCCAAAACGGGTCAAAAATGGTCAGAAGTGGTCAGAATTGTTAAAAATAGTTTTAAATGATCTTAGTTTTAATATATAATATTTTTTGTAAATAGAAGTGACTTTTAATAAGTAATAAAAATAGTTGTGCAGTTAAACAAAATAGGACACTAACAATTTCAGGAGATTTAACATGCTTATATAGTATAATAAAAATGTTTGAATTTTAAAAATGAACTATGCACATTTGTAAAAATGTAATCCAGTTGCATTAAAAAATATAAAATATGAGTTACAGTTAAAAAATAAAACATGAGTTGAAGTTAAAAACGTAAGTTGTAGTTAAAAATACTTGTAACCGTTTTATATAAATAAAACACTTGTAAGAAGGGCATAAATTGCAATAATTGTTTAATAAATAACTCCGAATAAAAGGTTTTATGTATTTCAAGGTATTTATTTTCTTGAAAAATACCTATTTTCTTGAATATAGCGGTTCACACTGTGACATTTTTCAGTTAAATTGGAAGCTAATTTGAAAAATTATGATACTATCTTTAAAATACCCTTTTGATATTACTTAAAAAAGTAAAATTTAATTTCAGAAACTATATATATTTTTTATTTAACAGTATATTAGGCAATAAAAATGTATTGATATTTAATATATAATTAAAAGTAATACAATCTTTAAGTTTAGAAAAATACTATGAATCTAAACAATGCATACATTTCAAAAAGTCATTTGTGAATTTTTTGAACAAATAGTAGAGTGAATATAAATTTATGATTAAAGTACAAACGCACAATATCGATCTCAGATTTCAACACAAACGAAATTTGAGTATTATATTTTCTGAAATGTATACGACATTATTTGCATCTGTCATCAAGAACAGGTATATACATAAAATGGACCAATATATATCTACTCTTTTCCCATTACGCTTCTTGTTTGCTTTAATTTATGAGCCAAATTATTCGTCAAGCTTGTGCTACTCTTAAAATTAACATTAAATTGAAAGTGCACAGGCCATACTGTTATATGCATATGTACATATCAATTTATACTAATATGATTTTACAAAATCTCTTCATTCATTAATATAAATTATTCTAAAAAAAAAAGAAACTTTAATGTAAGACATGACTTAGTTTTGTGGCTTAGTTATTAGTAATTCCATATTAACTGTGTGACGAAAGAATATTTTGTTTTAAACACTGAAAGATTAAGTTTGAAAGTTTCTTGGTAAATTTCACTGTTAAATGTATGTAATTTGCTTTTCATGTTATTAAGTTGTTATGGTTTAGTTTTGAGACTCAAAGATCTATATGTGAACTTTAAAATTAAAACTCTCAAGTTAATAATGGTTTTAGAAAAGGTAATGTTATCAAAGTACTTAAACTATATTAAAATATACTAGTTAATCGAATGCATGAGTAGTATGGGTTTATTTTTTAAAATAAAACTCATGTGTTTCAATTTTAGAATCTAATATGTTGTGTTTTGTTTAATGTGACTTAGTTTTTAGCACTTTGTTGTTCCTTTCGTAACTGAAAAATATTTTATTATAGTCACTGAGAGATAGAGTTTAGAAGATTATTAGTTAATTTTAGTGTCAAATTTACATAATTTACTTTTCATGTTATGAGTTATTACTTTAAGATTACAGTATCTACATTTGATTTTTAAAATTAAAGCTCTACATTTAGAGTTAATTATTGTTTTGATAAAGATAACTTTATTAAATTTATGACAGTAAATTAAATTAGACTAAATAACCGAAGTTTAATTCTGAAATTCAAATTCTTGTGTTTCAATTTTAGAGAGACTATTTTCTGTTTAGATTTAATTATGGTTTCATAACTGTTTAATGTGACTTAGTTTTTAGCACTTTGCTGACTTAGTTTTGACTTAATGGGACTTAGGTTTTAGAACATATGTAATGTAAAATCATTTCATCTTAAATTCTGGTAGATTGGGTATGGAAGTTTTTAATATCAATGTTAAATTTATGAAATTTGCTTTTTATATTATGAATTATTATGCTCAAATTTAAAACTTGATTATCTATATTTAGAATTTAAAATTAAAGCCCTAATTATGCTAGATTATCACATGCATGAGAGTTGATGTGTAGGTGTTTAGTTCTTAGATTCAAGCTTATTTGTTTCAATTTTAGAGTGAAATATCTTTATTATGGTTTCATAGCTGTTTAATGTGACTTAGTTTTTAGCACTTTGCTGACTTAGTTTTGATTTAATGGGACTTAGTTTAAAGCCCTAGATTAATTTATGCGAGATTATCCCATGCATGAAAGTTGATGTATAGGTGTTTATTTCTTAGATTCAAGCTTATTTGTTTTCATTTTAGTCAAATATCTCTATTATGGTTCCATAACTATTTAATGTGACTTAGTTTTGACTTAATGGGACTTAGGTTTTAGAACCTATGTAATGTAAAATCATTTCATCTTAAACGCTGATAGATTGGGTATGGAAGTTTCTTACTTAATATCAATGTTAAATTTATGAAATTTGCTTTTTATATTATGAATTATTATGCTCAAATTTAAAACTTG
>CM063499.1:95111518-95116518 GCA_032207245.1 Pardosa pseudoannulata | reverse complement strand
CCTTGACGGCTGAGAAATTTAATTTCATTACAGTTCTCTGTATATTTTTCTAACTATGTATACTTTTCGATATTGTAATGTCTTATTACTTTTTTTTTTATCAGTTATCAGGATGATTTAAGGTCTAAAAATGAATAAGTACCACTTCATAGAAATATAGTGTTCGTTTTGAATAACAACACCGATTAATTTTTTATTCATTATCGGGATACGTTTAACCTAGGGCAGTGGTCGGCAAACTTATTTGTCAAAAAGCCAAATATGAACATTACAACAATTTTTAAAAAAATGGGAGCCAAATCTGCCTGTTTTAGTAAACTTTTATTCCACTAAATAAGTAGTACACTAAATAAAACTAAATTTCATACTTAATAAATATTTATTAATGATATTTATTAGTGGTAGATAAGACAAACTTTTCACACTGCAACTGCTAATCTGTGATGCCAATTTGTACCCCCACTACTTTAGAAAAAGTATGCGCGCGCATGCTTGTGGTACCTTTGTATCACTGGAGTACGCCGAAAACATACGAACAATTTCAGCCGGTAGCTTGTACATGGTTTGTGTTTACGTTTACGAAAACTAATAAAATTAAACTCGATGTTCGTTACGTATTTTTACAACAATATAAAATTTTAATTACCTATCTATCTTTTAACTTAAACAAGAAATTATACATGTTCTCGATTTATAGAAGAATTTTAATTTATGAAAATAAGATGTAATTTTTTTCTTGCCAAGTTTTTTTTTTTAAATGAAAATATTGAGCCTTCCGTGGATGTTTGTGTCAGAGCCGCACTTAAGAAGCCAAAGAACCACATGCGGCTCTAAAGCCGCACTTTGCCGATCACTGACCTAGGGTATTACAGAAGCTTCCATCGTCCTAGTGTCAGTTACTTACCAGACAATACGTGAACGTGAGAGATATAAGATGCTGTTGCTTAAAATGCTGAACTCCCCGTGGTGTCTATTAAGTGACATTTTTGCCCCGCTAAAGTGTTCAGTGTCGATGCATCCATCAGCGAGGTTGATGATATCAGTTTCTAGATCTGTGGCCTCGCGCTAATGCGTAATTACAGTCCAGAATAGGATTGCAAAGAGAGAATCGTAATGGGGGAGGGGGGTATGCCGTGCCCATGCCTCGCGTTCGAAAGCCGAAAGTGTCTGCGTAGGCTAACTGTTCGATTGTCTTCCTTAATGAACGTCTTCGTTTTCGAGAAAGCCTCCGGACCACGTGACGGCCATTCCAAGCGATTTCAGAAGGACGGGAGGTGAGTTGTTTATGTCCTGTCTCTGGATGTCAGGTGACTGCGATTCCTATCTGGCGGGAGGAAAAGAAAACTATTGTGCCATTGTTCGATTGCGAGATTTATTTCGAGTTCTTATCTCGAGCGTTGTTTGTCGGGTGTTAACCAGATTTGGGAGCGCAGCCGATGCCTATCGTGGCAGCCAGACAAAAGCCAATAGACAAACTTGGTTTAGTTTTCTAATTAGATTCTCTTAAAAGCAGCGTTTCGAATTTCACGCAGCATTGATTCGGAATGGATGGAAGAAAACCTTTACCTTACCAATTCTTTTTTTTTTCTTGGTATTTATTTTGTGTTATAATTATTATCGTTCCGTCAACATTTATTCTCTAAATGGTTGACTTTTAATTTTATAAGTTCGTAAACAAACCGGCCAATGGGATGCACCCGCGTCGATTTCGCTCCATCTTTGTTCGGGTGGACTGGAGCTTGTATTTTCATTCCGACGCGTTCTTTGTTTCGATTCCATTTTCACGATGGTGATCTTTGCGCTTGTTTTATCAATTTCGTTCGACTGCGTTCGTTTTCGAACGATTGTGAGTGTTGATAAAGAGGTGATTTTGTTAAAAAGTGTTAGTTTAATACAATGGTTCTTTTAGAACTCCGCGTAAAGATTAAATCAGCAATTTCACATTTTTTATTCTTTTCTTTAAAATTTTTGTTAAAGTAAAATTTTAAATACAGAAAGGTTTCTGGAATGTTGTCTATACTGCGTACACACATAGTTTTTGTGATATAATGCATTTTATTTTAATTACCCTTAAAATAAAATTATGTTACTGGATATTTACCACGTGTCAAGGACTGATATGTGGGAAAAGTCTGGGAGCTCTATACTCTCTCAGAAATATTTCAGTATATGTATAATCATTGTCATATGTCATGATGTTTCAGTGTATAATAACAATTTTCATACAGGGTATATATCCCACTGTGGCATGGATGTTCGTAGCCGTTCGGAATCGGCTTTGAGCTGTAGGTCCCGGTCTCATTAGCAGGGCCCGACTAAGATAATTTTGTGCCCAGGGCACAATCTAATTTTTGTGCCCTCCACTCCCATGCAAAATTATAGCGACAAGTTATTATCATCATTACAGTCCTATAAAAATGATAACATTGAATTAGCAAACAGATTCAAGAAATGAGCATTAAAGTAATATTCAAAATCAAAAACACTCATTTTTCAGTTTACGTAATCATTATTATCTCTGTTGAGTCATACTAAAAAGGAAGGACTTTTAGATTGACCCACTCACTTTTTTTTATTTTTACCTTGTCACACTCACAAGCTCTGTGGTGCAGAATATAAATAATAATAGAATTAAAAGTAATTGAAATGGATGAGACGATTTAATGGTTTATAGTGGTACGTTGCTAATAATCTGTCTTATAAATAGGCAATAACCCATAGGATAGAAAGAGCACCAGGTTCGTCGAGGGAATTCGTTATCAGGTCAATAACAGTAAAATTAAAGTAAATAGAGTTCATGACAAACACGATTACCTCGTACGATAATTTATTAAAACTGAACGATGGCAGCGTATGTTTGAAATTTTTCCCCACTTAATATGTGTTTCAAGCACTCGACTCCATTTTCGTGCCCCAAATGCCCGTGCGATAATCAGGCCCTGCTCATTAGCTCTCGTGTTGCAAAAAAGTAGACCGTAGCACTCCAAACCAAACCATATAGGGTATACCGCATAGAACAAAATAATTAACAATTGGAGGTAATATTGGTTCTAATTTTAGCCTCGTTAAAACATACTCCCATCCAGGGGCGTAATTTGGGCAATTCAACTGGGAGGGGGGGGCAAAAGTCGAATCAGAAAATTAAAATATGAATAAATCCTCAAAATATTGAAAGGGCAAAACAGCAAATTTGCTTGGCCTGTAAAAATGACTCCCCTTGTTCCAAATTTCGTCCGTTTTCACGTCACTAGATTCTACTACAAGTTTTGAGATATCGTTAAAAGTGTCAAAATATTTCTGGACATTAGAATTGACCACAGGAGGTTAACAAATTCGGTGAATAGAGGCGTTACTATAGACGGAGGTTTGAACAACTTGGCCTGGAAAGCTACAAGAATTAATTTACTACTATAAAACGATAGTTTCATAAGTAACTGATTATACAATTCTGTTTTTTAAATTGGTTGTCACATCCCCTCTATAATAATAATCTAAGTTATCTGTCCGTCTGTCCTCGAATTCATGAAGCGATTGGACCTGGAATGGATAGAGGCATCCAGATTGGATTCTAGATGAGTTAGGGTTAGCAAAATTCAAAGCGAGTCTTTAAAACGTTCGAAATCTACCCCTTTTTGAGCGTTTATTGCCCTTATTTCGAGCCCTATTTTAAATTTATCAATTTATCCCATAATAAATAGGTAATAACATTTTTTTTCTATCATGATGACGTCATTCTTTTAACCATCTCATTTAATCATTTTTTAGTCTAAGTAATTTAAATGTCGCCTGCATTATTTTCAACCGTTTTATCACTGATATTAGAGCTATTACATAAATAATTTTCTTATTTATTTGGCTTCAGTAATGGATTAGGTACATATGAGATAATTTTAAATTCAATCTTCGATTATTTTTTGTTGAAATGAAAATTTTATCACCGGTTTAACAACAAATTATTTTCATAAAAGTCAAATATTTTCAAAAAGTTATATATCTTTGAAAATTAAGAAGTTTGTTGGTTTGTGCGTTTGTTTTTATACATAACCAGACGGTTTGACTAAATGTATTCAATGTGATTCTAAACTGCATTCACGGAATAAAGAGTATGTAGATAAACAAATTATTGAGTATGAGTTTTCAACCAAAAAACAAACTATTTTTTTTCCTTCTTCATAGGGTACTTTACAATTCTGGAAGATTAAAAATTTTACCGATGCCGTCATATATTCTAGTACATTTATAATTACATTCATACATTAACCTTTAACTTGACAAGATGTTTTTTCAAATAATTTTTCATTTTAATTTCTGTTATTTTCCCATGTCTTTATAGACATTAGGATCTCTGCAAAATAAACAAAAAAATATATTTTCCATTTTTGAGATAATTAATGTCCGCTGTAGCGAATACTGACAATGATGTTATAGAGTAGTTATAAATAGACATGTCCGGTGTAGCGGCCAAATTAAGAGTTAATACATTCTATACATTTAGCTAAATAATTATGAATTTTCTATTTTGACTGCATTCATTTATGAGTATTAAATATTATTTTAATAAACCTATTCATCTTTCACAAAGTATTTGTTATTTTTTTAATTCTGATTGCAGGGTATTGTGTCATGTTTCCTGAAAATCGCGTAATTTTATATTGAAAACTCTGCAAATTTTAAGCAAAACAAACAGTTGATGAAATTTTGAGATTATTTGTATGAAAGCCTTAATTTTGCCACGAATAAAAGTGTTAATCTTATAAAAATGAACTCAAATTAATACAAGAAATCTCCTTATCAAATTCCAAATTTTCAAAGCGTTTTAGAATTTTTAGAGAGATATCCAAAACATAATAGTTTATTTTTTTAATTTGTTGACGGTCCCCCTATGGAATTTCCGCAAAAACATCTTAGCGGAATTGTATATCCATGCTCTTCACAGTTTGAGGATAATTTCTCATGTGTTTTTCGAGTTCTAGAATAAAATATTCGAGTTCTAAAATCGA
>CM063499.1:95079018-95086518 GCA_032207245.1 Pardosa pseudoannulata | reverse complement strand
CCGAGCATTGACATTATTATCCATTATCACAATCGCATTTCACAATTCAGTTCGACTGAGTTCAATCTACCTTCTGCGAGTAGTTTCACGCAAAACTGAAACAGAAAAGTACACGAAATCGAGGAGCCATTAGACATGTTGTTTAGTTTCGAGCGCTACGGTCTACTTTTTTGCAACACGAGGTCTAACTAGATTGGGGTAGCTTAAAGTGGATTCCGAACGGCTACGAGCATCCGTGGAATTCGAATCCAACTCTGCTCGATTAGAACTCTGATGCAAAGATCAGCGCCCTAACCATTCCGCCATCGTCCAGCCCAGTGTACGTGTCATGACGATTATAGGGTTGATATTAAATTAGAAAATATCAATAAGTTGGTTAACCCCTTCCCTGTTTTGCCCGTACGCCGTACGGGCACTGCTTTCGGGCCTTTACTGATTTGCCCGTACGGTGTACGGGCAATCTGATTTCTATTTCGCTTGCACTGTTTCGGCCACATTTTTTCCAATTTTAGTAACAAATTATTCGTATAGATGGTCCAGTAAATTATTGTATTTTCTACTCTGATTGGTTCAAAAGCGCGGGTTTTTCGCATGTTTTGTATCAGAGGACGAATTGTTAACTTTCAGTGTATAGCTTTCTGGTTATATTTTACTAACCGCCTGATAATTTTATTGATGTAAGAGTCGAATAATATATTTTTACTTTTAAGTAATGGATCATTCAGAGCGTATGAAACTCATTTCTTGCGATTCGAACGGCGACTCGAAATCAGAAACTGAATTATCTGTCAATGACTGTAGCGAAAGTTGACTAGATGACCTGGATAGTAGTGACTCTGATAGTAGTACAGATGGAATCGGTCGAGCAAGACAATTTTTTGAAATTAATCGTGATAATCTTTCGGATCTGCCTCCTAGATTTGCTTTCGCCGGAATTCCAAAAATGAACTTGGATATCGACGAGACTAAAGGTAAACTTCAGTTCTATGATGCTTTCAAAGAAAGAAAAAAAAGTTGTAATAAATGCTTAAAAATATTAGAAATGTTAATTTTAATAACATATCTTTAGTTAAAAATGTAAAATGAACAAAAAAATGCAATAAAAAGAATGTGACATTTTTTGACCGAATTCTGGAAAAAAAAAACTGTCAAAAGGTAAAGGAACAACCTGAATGAGGGTATATCGAACAGAAATATACTGATATTTTTTTCTCGATTCAGTTCCGATTTTCGTTTTGGTTCTGATCCTCGATTATAACAATGTAATGAAAAGTAACCCAATAATTTTTTTCCTTTTCAAATATTTATTATTAAAAAAATAACCTGTTCGTGTCCACCCAGTCACTTTTCGAATAATCTGATAATCCCGAGCTTGACACATAAGAAAATGACGTTGGAGTTAGACAAATATTAGCTCAATTTATCTTCCAGCACCCTCCTTTTTTGTGTCTGACAGGATATTTTAATAAACACAAGTAGGTGACGAAGAAAAAAAAAATACTCTTCTTATAATAATTTTTTTTTTCTGCAGGGAGGTTTGTATCGAAGGACAAAGCGAAAATATTATTCAAGTACCGGCGAGAAAAAAACAATGATTTAAGGGTACACGATAAATCGTGGCCTATTGTCAAATGATGCCATTGTAACGTCGAAGTACTTATACCATTTTTTTTCCTTTTTTTATGAAAGCCCGTTTTAACCCAGTGGATATCCTGTAATTTTTTCCCTCTTCTATCCTTACACGGAAATTATCGGAGAGACGATTCGCTTGGTGCTAATAATTTTTATCTTCCGTTCGAAATTTTTATCGCCGAGTGTGAAGTGTTCCTATTAACAGAAGACAATATTAGGAATAACTTCGTTTTAATGTCTCCTACACGTTTTATAAAAAAGTTAAAACTGTTTTATTTTTTTACTTCTTTTTTAAAAATTTTCGAATTTCGAATGAAAGAGAAATGCACAAATTAAATAATTTAAGCATTAAGTCTTTAAGACCTACAGACTAATTCTATGATCTTATTTTTATTATCTATTCCAAGAAAATTTCAGTAGCATTTTTTAAAAATATTTTTAAAATCAAAATATCTGAAAAATATTTATATTAAATAATTAACAGATTAAAAACTTTAAAATTTATTACTTCTACAAGTAATCATCTATTACTTCTATTACATCTACTCAACTCGAAGATATGAATACTTATACTGCCAAGTATGATCTTTGCACACATTTTCGCTAAGTAGTTCTATTAACAATATTTGAAATTTCTCAGATTTTGCTAGTGGATTTTATTCCATAGATGTTAAAACCGCAATTAAAATAAATAAAAAAAATTAGTTTCGATAACTATATTGGTAGGAAGAATGTTCTAATTTAGAAGTGTTGGTTAGTTAGGGATAACTACAGGTTTGGAAATTTTTACTGCCAAGTATGATCTTTGCACAATTTTTAGCCAAATATTACTATTAACAATATTAGAAATCTCTTAGATTTCACTAGTGGATTTTATTCCATGGCTAATAGAGCCACAATTTGTTAAAAAAATTAGTTTTCGTAACAATATTGGTAAGAAAAATGTTCCAATTTAGAAATGTTAGTTACTTAGGGCTAACAGCAGGTTTGAAAATTTTTATTGTCAAGCATCGAGTTTTCTTACTGCCAAGTATGATCTTGGCACAATTTTTCGCCAAGCGTTCCTGTTAACAATATTAGAAATCTCTTATCCAAGCATAGTTTGAGTTTTCCTGCTGCCATGTATGATCTTCGCACAATTTTTGCCAAATATTTTTGTAAACAATATTAGAAATCTCTTAGATTTCACTAGTGGATTTTATTCCATGGCTATTACAACCCCAATTTCTTAAAAAAATTGTTTCGATAACAATATTGGTATGAAAAATGCTCTCATTTAGGTTACTTGGGGTTAACTGCAGGTTTGGAATATTTTTATTGCCAAGCATCGAGTTTTCCTACTGTCAAGTATGACCTTTGCACAATTTTTTGCAAGTGTTTCTGTCAACAATATTAGAAATCTCTTAGATTCCGTTAATAGATTTTATTCGATGGCTATTAGAGCCGCAATTTGTTAAAAAAAAAATTGTTTCGATAACAATATTGGTAGGAAAAATGATCCCATTTAGAAATATTGGTTATTTAGGGCTAACTGCAGGTTTGCAAATTTTTATTGCCAAGCATCGAGTTTTCCTACTGCCAAGTATGATCTTTGCACAATTTTTCGCCAAGTGTTCCTGTTAGCAATATTAGAAATCTCTTAGATTTCGTTAATAGATTTTATTCGATGGCTATTAGAGCCGCAATTTGTTAAAAAAATTAGTTTCAATAACAATATTGGTAGGACCAAGCATCGCGTTTTCCTACTGCCAAGTATGATCTTTGCACAATTTTTCGCCAAGTGTTTCCTGTTAGCAATATTAGAAATCACTTAGATTTCGTTAATAGATTTTATTCAAAATTGTTTCGATAACAATAGGGCTAACTGCAGGTTTGCAAATTTTTATTGCCAAGCATCGAGTTTTCCTACTGCCAAGTATGATCTTTGCACAATTTTTCGCCAAGTGTTCCTGTTAGCAATATTAGAAATCTCTTAGATTTCGTTAATAGATTTTATTCGATGGCTATTAGAGCCGCAATTTGTTAAAAAAAAAATTGATTTAATATTGGTATGAAAAATGCTCTCATTTAGGTTACTTGGGGTTAACTGCAGGTTTGGAATATTTTTATTGGCAAGCATCGAGTTTTCCTACTGTCAAGTATGACCTTTGCAGAATTTTTTGCAAGTGTTTCTGTCAACAATATTAGAAATCTTTCGATAACACGATGGCTATTAGAGCCACAATTTGTTAAAAAAATTATCTTAGATTCCGTTAATAGATTTTATTTATTGGTAGAAAAAAGGCTCCAGTTTAGAAATGTTGGTTACTTGGGGATAAATGCAGATTTGAAAAATTGTATTACCAAGAATCTAGTTTTCCAACAGCCAAGTATGATCTCTGCACATTTTTTCGCCAAGTATTACTGTTAACGATATTAGAAATCTCTTAGATTTCGCTAGTGGATTTTATTCTATGGCTACTAGAGCCAAAACGTGTTTAAAAAAAAAATCACTTTCGATAACAATATTGGTAGGAAAAATGTCCAACTGTACCATTATATAATACCATTACCAATATTGGTCCAATGGTACAGTCTGAGAAACACTGAAATAAATAATGGTGTAACAACAAAAATTTAAGAAGGTTTGTTTTTTTTTAATTATTTCAGAAATTACTCAAATACTTTCAAAAATGAAGACATTCGATTTCCTTTCGTTCTGCCCTCCCCCAACAGGTAAGCTCGCGGTATGAAGTTACAGTTAAATGATTCCGACATAATTAATGATGCATAAAGCGAGACCGCAGACACAATGTAGCAGCAATGCTTCGCCAAACAATAATCTCAAACCCTGAAATTGATTTTCGTGTACTTTTGTTACAAATGGTCCTGATAAATTATAACTGTAATACCTTATCTTTTTTTTTTCTTTATATGTGTTCTTTTCATATGTATTTCTTTTTTATTTCTTCATACAAAAGCCCTTTAATACTAAATTTTACTGAATGCACCAGTGTTCGAATTTTACAAATTTTAAAGATTGACATAAATGTAATTAATATTTTTCTTTAACGGCCTCATAAAGCCCGGATTTTCACCACTGCAAATAACGTAGTGTGTATTTGTGTGTGTATGTATTTAGATATGTGTATATATATGTGTGTGTGCATAGATATATGTGTGTGTGTATATATATATATACATGTGTGTGTGTGTGAATGTGTACATTATATCTATACATATGTACATATTTACATATGTACAAATTATATATTTCTATATATAAATGTGTATGTATATATATATATATATATATATATATATATATATATGCGTCAGTATATGGACATTATATGTATGTGAGTGCTTTATATAAGCACGCACACACACACACGATTCTATTTATATATGAGTGTGTGTGTGCATTATATCTATATGCATGTGCATATATGTTTATATATATACGTGTATGTGTATAAATAAATATATATATATATATATATATATATATATATATATATATATATATATATATATATATATATATATATATATATGCATTTGTGTCGTGTATGTGTATAAATAAATATATATATATATGTGTGTGTGTGTATGTGTACATTATATCTATACATATGTACATGTTTGTACATATATATTTATATATATAAACGTGTATGTATATATATATATATATTTATGCGTGTGTATATGGGCATTATATCTATATACATGTACATGTTTGTTCTTATATGTTTATATATATATATATATATATATATATATATATATATATATATATATATATATGTGTATGTGTATAAATATAATATAATATAATATATAGTAGCAAAAATATAAACTGTATCTGTACAGGCCAAATCTTTATTATACACACACATATATACATATTTTATGCACATGGAATATTTAAAAATATTTTTTTTAAAGTGTTTTAAGCATATTTTAAAGTATTTTTCCCATTCCTGATTTTCTTGCTCATCATGACATATATATATATATATATATATATATATATATATATATATATATATATATATATATATTTATATTTCGAAGAAGTATTTCTGTTTAAAGTTACACTTGATTTCTATACCATTTATTTTCTGTTACGAATCTCTTAAAAGATATTTACAGCAGTCACCTATTAGTAGAATAAAATGCAGAATTTTCTTTCTAAAGTTCAAAGGCCTCGTTATTTATCGATATTTCCAAGAATTCTTTTTTGGTAGCCTCTTAGCCCACACTATTTGCCTTTTTCTATTTGTGCTCCGCTGCCCTGTCCCCTCGGACATAAATTATCTCATCCTTTTTTTCCCACCTGGTTTGGTTCTTCCCTAGGTCCTGACTTTTGACCCCTTTTCATTGGACAATAGAATTTGGATAATGGGGTCCGAAGGAACGCTTCCTGTCCGGCTACCCCTTTCTCCCTTTTCAGAGAAGAAAAGTGAGATTGCCCTCGACTGTCAGTGGTCAGTTTTTAGAGACCATTGGTCAGTTTTTGATCTACTATCAGAGCGAGGGGCGTTTTTAAAAGTTCGAACTTACTGGAACATAATATATAATTTAACTTTCCCTTCGAAGCTTGTATGTTGAACAGTGTACTTAAGTTTGCGAATGGAAATACGCTAAATATAGATTATAGAGGATAATTATATACATTATATATATATATATATATATATATATATATATATATATATATATGCGAACTATTTGTGCCGAGTAAAATAGGTCTCGTCATTTTTAAAGAAATATGATCCATTCTATTAAATTAATGGTCATTCAATAAATCAGTTAACGAAAGATTTTATTTTGATATTTATTTATATCTTAACTATACAAATTATTTTATTTTGATCATAGTTATTACCTTTTTATATTTATATTACATTTTGTAAATATAAATATAAAAAGGTAAATAGAATTATAAAAAAATAAAGTAAATAGAATTATAAAAAGAAAAGACAAACATGAAACGTTAAAATAGAGTAGTTTTAATGAATGCGGAACGTGAAATCTGGAATGTTCATTTGAATGTTCATTTGAAATTATTTCTTCAAAATTTGGATCCAAATCACTTGTAGCAATCCTTAATACCGAGCGTAGATCTTCGTCAGTCATTTGTGATCGATATTTATTTTTCGTGTCAATCATTAACGAAAAACTTCTTTCACAATACATGTTGAACCAAATAAAACTAGGTATTTTTGAACATAGTTCAAAAAATGTTTGAAATGTATGAGAGTATGTATGTTGCATACATTAAAGTAGAGATATGGTTACAACTGTTCAAATTATAATACTCTCTATAATTTATATATTTTTCATTATTTATGTGTACACTACGCATACAAATACTGTTGATTTC
Organism: Pardosa pseudoannulata; assembly: GCA_032207245.1. Taxonomy (NCBI): domain Eukaryota; kingdom Metazoa; phylum Arthropoda; class Arachnida; order Araneae; family Lycosidae; genus Pardosa; species Pardosa pseudoannulata. The sequence goes on along the minus strand of CM063499.1, from coordinate 95,079,515 downwards.
TACAAAATCACATATAAGAGTTAAAAAAAAATTGCATGCAGGATTTTTCAACCTGCCGGATAAAGTAGAGATATGGTTACAACTGTTCAAATTATAATACTCTTTGTTACAAATAATTTATATATTTTTCAACCCCCGTTCATTTATATGGATAATACACTGACCAAAGGAATACTGTTGATTTCTACAAGAGTGTGATTTCCCTCGACTGTCAGTGGTCAGTTTTTGGAGACCAAAATTGCATGCAGGGGCGTTTTTAAACGGTTCGCCGTGATAAAGTATATAATTTATCTTTGAAGTTTGGTTGAACAATGAGGCGGATGGGCTTTTGCCCACCACTGTTATAGAGGATAATTATTTTTTTTCCTTTTAACGTAACATGCATTTGTGACAAATAATTTTTATAACTATTAGACCCCTTTCATTCTACAATAGAATTTGTATAACGGTGCCAAAAGGAACGTTTCTCGTCCGGCTACCCCTGTCTTCCTTTTCAA
>CM063499.1:95064018-95069018 GCA_032207245.1 Pardosa pseudoannulata | reverse complement strand
CTGCCTCCTTTTGTCCACTCCGATGACCAACACTATAAAAAAAAAGAAGACAGCTGGCCTTCTCTTCCCTTTTTTTAGCTGTTTTTTTTCTCCCTCTGGAGTAGAAGGAAAAGAGAAAGAAAAGGGGTGGACAAGGGGTCGAGAGAGAGCCCAGAAGCATTGTCTGGCCTGATATATAGATGCGTAAGCCTCGCAAACGGAGCTTGCAGCTCTATTTATAAACGGGGGAAAAAAAGCCGTAAAGGTATGCAAGTTTTCTACGTGAGCGATTTTTTATTCACGTTTTTCTACCTATATTTATACTTTTGTGACTCTTTCTGCATAGTGTTTTGGTAAGAAAGGGAGCTATAAAGTAATTCGAATGTTTTTTGTTCGCGGTTCAGAAATTTCTCGTTCTGTAGATGTAGATTAAAGTTATTAGTTATAGCAAAATATAAAAATCGAATGTTTAAAATGTGACCTATATCTTAGATTATTTTGTATGAACTTCTGTATGAATTGTTTAAACTGGTTTTATTTTTTGAATTCCGCATTTTCACTTCATCTAACTATGCCTTATTAATGTAGCTTTATATGAAACCAAATTCAAGTCTTCGCCAAATTGGCGATGTAATGCAAATGCCTAGTAAAATAATGAATTAGATCAACGCTTTTTCAGTTAGTGCCCATACATGCTAATGCAATATGGAACAAAATTGAACCTATGTTACATTATTTTTACACAATACCAACAAAATTCTACTCAATTTCAAAAAACTTCAAAATATAAATTTCTATATTGTGTACTGCTTAATAATTTTCTGCCTTTTGCCTTACTGTATACTTTATAAATGCCACTTCCATGTAGAACAAAACGTAAGTTATGTCACATTAGTAATTTTAAATTAACATATTCCTTTTAAAAATCTCAAGCAAATAATACAATAAAATAAATAAGTAAGATTTTATATTAAGAGTTGTTTAGCATTTTCCTTACTATCCGCTAAACCAATTACCGAGGCTTGTTAGAATTGACTCTCTCTCTCTCTCTCTCTCTCTCTCTCTATATATATATATATATATATATATATATATATATATATATATATATATATATATATATATGTATATATAATATATATATATATATATATATATATATATATATATATCCATACATATGAGTATATTTATATGAGCATGTGTGTGTATATATATACGTATATATATTTGTACATACACACACATATATATGTATGTGCATATATTTATATGTATATACTTATATGTACATTTGTATATACATATATTTGTGTATATATATATATATATATATATATATATACATACATATGAGTATATATGTGTATATATATACGTATATGTATTTGTACCTACCCACACATATATATGTATGTGCATATATTTATATGTATATACTTATATGTACATTTGTATATATATATTTGTATATATATATATATATATATATATATATATATATATATAATGTATATATATGTGTATACACACACACATATATATATATATATGTGTGTGTGTGTGTGTGCATACGTGTATTGATGTCTATGTATATATGTGTGTATATATATACGTATATCTATTTGTGCATATATTTATACGTGTATGTGTATATACTTATATGTACATTTGTGTATATATTTGCATCTATATGTATATATATATATATACGTATATACTTTTGTATGTATATATATAGATATTTGTATATATGTGTATATGTATGTTTATATATATGTATATATATAATATATATATATATAATGTGTGTGTATATATATATATATATATATATATACACACACACAGAGAGAGATATATATGTATTATATGTGATTGCCCCTTAATATTTTTCTTCTCTTTCGATTAAATATTCTTCATCCAGCCACCCAAGTGTATTTTCAACGCGATTCTGTGCCTGCTTGTTATTCGACAAACACAAGTCGAATGTTCTCCTCTTAAACCGAAGCAACACATTTCTTTGCAACTTCTTAACAGTCAGAAGAACAGAGTCAAAAGTGTTAAAGTTCCAGTTAATTTTATCCAGCTATTCTGATTGAAACAAAAAAAAAAAAAAGATACATATATGAAGTGGTACTCCATTTAAATGAGGGGGTGAACTAGAAAAATAAAATGAAGAAAAAAAATTAATGGAGACAGAACAAAAAGTTAAAAGAATGTCATCGAACTATGATTACCTTTTGGCAAGAAAGAGAAAGAAAAAAAAGTAATCTATGGAGAGAGCTGTTCGCACTTGATTGTCAAATAAAGTAAAAAAGAAAAAATCTGAAGGTGAAAAAATCGGTTAAAAAGCACGTTATCCCTAAAAAAGTAATTCAAAAAGAAAGAGATTTAAAAAATTAATAAAAAGGACCCCATATTTTTATGCTTTTTAATGATAGAAATTAGAAAAAAAGGGGAGAAATTAAAGAACATTTAGTCAGAGGCTGCGAGAAAAAAAATATCGATATTTTTTTTCCAAAATGAATAAAAAGTCAAGAGCTAATCTTAAAAACTAATTTAGTTTAACTGTAATCATAACTGCGAGGTATATTCGCAGAGAAAGCTTCTGATATTACATCTCTGTTTGTTTTTAGTTAAAGCTCACGTTAAATTATTAGAAAGAAATAAAGAGATTTTTTTGTGTTATAAAAAGAATTTAATCAAAAAGTTTAAGAATTGACTTAAGTAAAATAAAACCGTTTTTTTTCCTCTTTTCTTTATTTGAAGGAGAAATTTTTTTGTGTTTCTATTGTGAGTCTGTAAAGATATCATTAAGATTTGGAAGTTTTTATTCAAATAAAGATTTATTAATTTAAAAATTAACTTAAAGTTAGGAGGTATATTAAGTAAGATTGATGTTTGATTAGTCTGACATTGAATGATATGTCTTGATTTCATTTCTTAGAAAGACTAATTATTAGTTTTTATAAATAAAAACAATGGAAATTGAATTGGTGATATGTTTTGACTAAATATTACTAGTTCATTCTAACGTTTGGACACTATAAATGTTTAAATGTTTTCTTAGATTTTGTCTTATTTTAACACTTTGCGTGAGGGCAACGTATTTTTACGTTTTTTTGCAATCTGTCACAGCGCGGGTCACGTAAAAATACGTATTGAGTAGATTTGTGGTGGATACCCGCTAACCGCCACAAATCTACTCAATACGTATAAATATATGTATGTGTGACATCATATGCCTGTTGTTTGCAATTTTTCTATCCACAAGTTATGACTGTCGAAGTGACTCGGTCTTTCGTCGCCTTATTTCGTCTTCCATCGAATTCATAGCTCCAGAACGTACGATTCGGGTTTTGTCAATTTGGTTTTTTATTGTCGAGTACAAAATGGATAAAATGAGGCGTCGTGACAAAGAGAGTGAAGAAGAAATAGGCGCTGACAGATGATGGGACTTTATCGTTTATTTTTATGATTTCGTAAAAATATTATTTTTATTTGTTAAATAATCATACAGTATATATTAAAGTGTAAAATAAAAAACAATTTCGTTCCTAAATTTCGTTCCTAGTTTTTGATGGACTGCGATTTTTCTGAATAACTAAACATATACATATTTCTAAGGAAATCAAACAATTTTTAATATTGAAAACAAATTAATCCATTTAAATTTTTACTAGTTTTCAAGTGTCCAGTTTTGTCTATTTTATAAAGAGTCAGAAACTTGATCTTTCCTGGTTAAAACCAAGATTAGAGAGTCAATTCGTACATAATACCTTTTGTCTTTTTAAGCTCAAATAATAGTACAGGAATGCATGTGATTTCCAATGTGGGATTTTCTATTTAAATTCCGATGAAATCAAACACTATTTAGTACTAATATCTACCGCAAATTATTCCGGTGAAAATTTTAACATTTTATGTCCAGTTTTGCTTATTTTATAAACAGGCAAGAATTTGGTCTTCCCTTTTTAGTTGCCCATTTCCAGTTGTTATTCTAGTACTGGCTTAAAATATCTTTTGTATTCTTACTCGCTTTAAAAAAGGGGAAAACGTGAATACAGACGGTACATAGGCGGTTCCAGCTTGACATTTTCTAACTAATGTTTTTTAACAAACAATTTTTTTGAAAGGCATCGCTATGTGAAAAAACTAATTTATATTGAATACAAGACCTTTTCTTAGACCCGGTGTCAGAACCACCAAAGATCTTTTTACAAGTGTCCAAGTGGATACTTAACAATTTTCACACCATGTCCTACACTAATAGTCTTTTGTCACATTCGAGTCTTTGCACTAAAATTCTAGTTCCTTTTTTAGAGCCACTTTTTTATTTTGTTATTCTTCTCACGACTCATCCCCTGTTCTATTCTATATTTACCCTTTGTAGAGGCCGTCCACGCCTTTTCTCCAAATCTAATAGAACATTTCTAACTTTTGAAGTTGCACCCTCTTACCTCTGTCATTTCTTTATCGGGTTTTTTTCCCCAAAAAAATTTCGCTTTTCTAATACTTTTTTTTTACATATTGTGTCAACGATTTAAATCAATAGATTTTTTAAATCACTGATTATAATCAATTGATTTCTCTAAACCAGTGATTTTAATTTTTTTTTAACTTGAAACACAGACATTTATTTAAAGGGACAGATCCCCTTCCAAACTTTAAAAATTTAGTTTTCTGATTTTTACATTTTTAGACATTTCTGAATCTTTTAAAACAAACCCGAGTGAAATATTCGAAATAGAACATTATTATTACACAGTCTGAGCTTTTAATATCACAGTTTTTAAGGAAACTTTAAAAACTTTAAATGCATTGCACTAAAAATGGTGATTTTTCAATTAATACACTATTGCGCAGATTAATTTCGAATTTTCACAGTCAATACATTATAGACCTACCCTAAAGCTCTACCTAATTCTTTCGTTGTTGCTTATTTCATTTAGTATTTATAGAATTTGAAATGGAATTTTTAAACATTATTTGGGGGTTTATTTCTAGAAAATTCTATC
>CM063499.1:95056518-95059018 GCA_032207245.1 Pardosa pseudoannulata | reverse complement strand
ATATATATGTATGTATGTATGTATGTATGTATGTATGTACATGTAAATGTGTGTGTGCACTCTCGTTTATATTGAAAAAAAAACTAAAACAGTAACCAAATATTTTACGAAACTTACAGTTACTGTATTTTCCCAGTAACTTAAGTCTAAATGTTTCTATTCAATTTTTAGACGAGTATTCTTCGGAAAAACCTGTCTTGTGATTAAAACAAAAGATAAGTGTAAGCCTTCTCTATCTCGCGTACCGCATCTTGAGCTCCCAAAACAATGCGCTGTTAGATAATGAAGTATTTTTCCAAATTCGTGTCTGCCGCAGGAAGTATCATTACGTTATGATGAAGCGATTAGACAACGCATTGCTCATTTATCTGTAAGAAGACATCGTTCAGGGACTTAAGACACTATTGCTTTCTGCTAATCGGGCGATGTTATCGCGTAACCGCTCGTTTTCTGAGCATGATACGGGAGCCTTGTATCACGCTCCTACAGGATATTCTGAACGCTTCCGTTGCGTGTTTTACATGCCAGGTAACGTTTTGTAAAACTTGAGACAGATTTACGTTGGTAAATTATTAGGGGAAAACTCCCTGTAAATAATCAAATATTCCTAATGCAGGTAAATATAAGAATAACATACTCATTTTCGTATATATTTGAGTAATATTTATTCATATATATCTCTACATATATATATATATATATATATATATATATATATATATATATATATATATATATATATATATATATATATATATATACATATACATATATATATGTATATATTTATGCATGTATATATGTATATTTGTACATGTGTATTTATATGTGTATATGTACATGTATATATATGCATATATGTATACATATATACATAAATATATATATGTATGTATATTTGTGTATTTGTATATATGTGTACATTTATGTGCATATGTACCTGTGTTTATATATATATATATATATAATGTATATGTATGTATATTTGCACATGTGTATTTATGTATATATATATATATATATGTATTTGTATGTATCTATCTATCTATCTATCTATCTATTTATATATGTATATATATGTATATATATGTAATTTGTATATACATATATAGATATATACATACATATATATATATCAATACATATATATATACGCAATGGTACTATATGTATGTATATTTGTGCATGTGTATTTGTACATTTATGTGCATATGTACATGTGTATTTATGTATATATACATACATTTATATATATATAATGTGTGTATATATATATATATATATATATATATGTGTGTGTGTGTGTGTGTGTGTGTGTGTGTGTGTGTGTGTTTGTGTAAATATATATATATATATATATGTGTGTGTGTGTGTATATATTTCTGTTTGTATGTGTTTATAGTTTTATATGTGTATGTGTGTGCATGCATGTATATTTGTGTGTAATTATATATATTCTCTAATAATTAACTTTCATGTGACCGGAATGCATGGAGACGCATCTTTTAGCAAAATAATCTGATTTATTTCCTTCGAGACGTTTCGAGAAAAAAAAAAAAGCAAATCTCGAATTCCGTGACGTTTTCGATCGGAAATATTTCTACGTGCTCCCTCCCCCGAAAAGGGATATGATGCGTGCGAACCCATCCTTCTCTGCAAGAATTATTGTCTTAAAAGAGTTTGCTTTTAGTTTACCGCTCTCGAAAATTCCTCCTCCTCCGTCGCGCTTTTTTCCGACGAACACAAACAGCCGTCCAACTGATTAAATAATCTCTCCTTTAGAAGAGAAGAGAGACTCGTCCTGCCAAATGCCTATCTCGTTGCCATTCCGGGGCGATAAATGTTTAAATGTAGTAAAAAGGGACTGCTCTCTCAAATTGGAGGGCTCTATCGATCGGCATGGGTCTCAAATTGAGAGAAAAGCAAAAAGGGGGGTGGAGGTGGGGGGTGGGGGTGGAGAGAGAACAAAATAACGCTCTTCCGAAAGATTTGTCTTCCTTCGCTTCGCGCTGTTCTAAGACAGATATTTCCTCTCTGGCGAACACATACAGAATATACTTTTTCGGGGAAGTAAATAAAGCAATGGTTTTTTAAACGGCGCCTCTTCCCATTCAGTTCGCGGAACACTGTTATGAACTTTTATTGTTAAGAGAGTGCTTTAAATTTATTCCTTGTTTATCGCATCAATTTATAACTTCGCTCTCTTCTGCTTGCAGGATGACGTCGTGACCATATTTCCTCCCCCTTCGGCTGCGTTGTCTTTTTGAAAAGCCCCCTCGATTGTCACAGAACAGCTATTAGCAGCCGTTTTTAAGGTGGTCGTTTTACGTGATAATTAAAATGGGTTTTTGCTGATGAAAAGACGGCTGGAGCGGAACCCGTTTTGTTCCAATGCCATCCCCCCTCCTTCTAATAATCGCTTGCTGTTTGTTGGTGATGAGCAGGGAAGGGGCAAGACAATTACCTATCCCCTCCTTACGGTAAAATAGCTCCCGGGTAT
>CM063499.1:95039018-95044018 GCA_032207245.1 Pardosa pseudoannulata | reverse complement strand
TTTAATGTGTGTGAAATCTTAGATATACAGTATCTATGTTTATATAATATATATACTAAATAACTTTATGCATGGGTTTGTGTCCTAATTACGTTTACATATAGCATGTAAAATTTATATTTTTCTATATAAAAAAGAGAAAGACATACTGCATATATAGATATATAGTATATATATATATATATATATATATAAATATATATTATATATATCGATCGCTTCGGCTGGGACGGTAAAGAGAAAAAACGTATTTATTATTATAATATTGTAAACATATATATATACATATATATAGATATATATATATAAATATAAAAAAATATTATACATACACAAGATTTGCCTGTTTACAAAATCTGTAAAATTTATATTTTCTATATCATATGCATTTTTTGATATATATATATATATATATATATATATATATATTTATATATATATATATATATATATATATATATGTATATATATATATATGTGTCTGTGCATATATATATATATATATATGTGTGTTTGTATGTGTATATATATAAACTTATGGGTATATAAACTTGTGGGGCCCAAAAAATCAGAAGTTCCAGTCAATCAGTACGTTAGTTAATACCTGATCCCGAAGAGGCTAGTGTTTTACAATTTGGTCTAGTATTCCGTTACTCACTCTCTATCTTCTTACACAGAAAACTAGAAAACTAGTTTCGTACCATATCCAAAGAAAGGAAAACCTAACAGACACTTGTAACAACTTTCTCTAACATATATCTCTCCCCCCCTTCTTCCTTTCCGTCTCCCCCTCCCTTATTTAATAAGCTTCTCTTTTTTTGTGATTTATGCCGCGTGTGCCAGGCTCGCGACCTATTCATGCCGACCTCTAAATTTTGGAGGTCGGACCAGGTGTGGGGGCTCCTTAAGGGAGGTTACGAAATGGGCGAGGAAGAAGGTGACATTATATACGAGGGGGGAGGGGAGGAATAGCTACAAAACTCAATTTTAGAATGGAGTCGTGTTATCAGCAGTGTTTTAAAGAGATGGTGGATATTCAAATTGGCTAAAATCGACCTAAAATTCGAATTTTCGATTTTAGTGAATAGTGAAAGTATATATCACTGGCAAAAAGAATTTTTTCATTCCCATCATTTTATCATTACTCATGGGTATAGCAATAATAACTTCAAACAACGTGTTACGCTGTGTTCATAACATCAAGTTATTTTAAATATTTTTAAACTAGCTTTATAGCCCGTCATATGACGGGATCAGTAAAATTTTTAATTTTCCTGCATTGTAAAGTACCCTATGAAGAAGGTAATAAAATGGTTTGTGTTTTGGCTAAGAATTATCTGGTGCACGCTCAATAATGTGTTTATCATTTAATCAAACTGTGTGGTTATGTATAAACAAACACACAAAAGAACAAAATTCTTAATTTTCAAAGATATATAACTTAAACGCTTGATGTTTATTAGTCCGTGAAATAGATTCCTAGACTTTTACGAAAAGAATTTGTTGTTCATACCGGCGATAAAATTTTCATTGCAATAAAAAATAATCGATGATTTAATTTAAAACTACCACTTATATACTTAATCTATTATTTAATACAAATATAAAAGAATATTATTTGCTTAATATGTAAGTTCAGCGATAAAACGTATGAAAGTAATGCACTCGATATTTAAATCATTTAAAATAAGAAATGATTAAAGGAGATGGTTAAAGGAATGACGTCATAATGCTAGAAAAATTGTAATTTTTACCTATTTATTATGTGGATAAATTGATAAATATAATCGCCTGCCCTTAGTCGGTGAATTCATTCCGGGTCCAACCGCTTCATAAGTTGGTGGACAGACAACTTAGTCTATTATTATATAGGGGATGAAATGTTCTTGGTGAATTGTGCAGTGAATCGGTATGAACTGTGGAATTTGAGAACTCTCTCTTAAGACTACATTTATGGACCGAGCTAATTTGACTCATTAAAAATTATAAAATATACGTAAACTTTTATTCCTCTTCCCCGCAAACCCCTTCATTTCGCATTATCCAATGGGGTATACCTGCTTTCACGGTTGGGAGACCATTGAACTCATAGAATGGTTTAACAGTGAATCGCATAACATGAAATTTATGGGTCGACTCAAGTAAATATTTCACGAAAAGATTTTATTTTCCAATTGGCTGAAGAGCTAAGAACTAAATATAGAGAAGAAGTCGAGAACACTTCCATTCCAATGACAAAAATTCATTTTACTGACGCACGGAAGAATGGTCGAATTCGACCATCGTGCTAAATAAACAGATGTAGAAACCGTCGTACTCAACGGAATAGAAATGTTTGCGGAAAAGGGGTTTCAAAAACTGATTTTATAGGTAAAAAATGTTTTCCACGAATTTTTTGATAATATACATTTCATTTAAATTCATTTGGGACTATTTTCTTTGCAAAAAACTTGAATTTTTTTTTTGTAGGAGTCCAATGGGCTCAATTTGGTAAAAATAGGTATAGGATCAACATCCGTAAATCTAATGTTAAAATTCGGAAACTTATACTTTTGTTTTAGAAAAAAAAAAGTTTTTTACAGAAAATATGTAGTGGGGAAAAAAGTTATTACTTTTTTGCCTCTGCCTTTTCTTCTCTTCAAATAATAATTTATCAGCGTTGCCGAAGCTTCATCGGTTGCAACAATTTTTTAAAATATAATAACACAAAAATGGAAAGGCGGAATAGTCTAGAAGGACGGATTTAGTCTAACAAGCTTTTCTTTCCCAGATTTTTTTAAGGCGATGGTGGACTTTTGGTGGACGATGGTGGAAAATTGGAAAAAATCGACTTAAAATTCCAATTTTCGATTTTAGTGAATAGTGAAAGAATATATCATTGGCAAAAAGAATTTTTTCATTCCCATCATTTTATCATTACTTATGGGTATAATAAGCTTATCATTACTTATGGGTATAGCAATAATAACTTCAAATGCTGTTGACTCAGAAATAAAATTTTCATGTATTACAAATGTTTAAAGTACTCCAGGCGCATTGAAAATAGATCGTTGTCTCTCCTTATATTAATTTAATATGTATATTGAACAAATTATATCTCTATATGTAATTTTTCTATAGGAAATAAATTTTAAAAATTCGAAAATGGTTTCAAACTTTGATAAATCTTGGAAATGTGCCTTTCTATTATATTATAAGAACGTTTTTTGATCCTACTTGTGTGTTTATGTATAACATATAGAGAGAGAACGATACATACACACACACACACACACACACACACACACACATATATATATATATATATATATATATATATATATATATATGTGTGTGTGTGTGTGTGTGTGTATAAGTTATATTAATTACATTTGAAAAAACTTATGATAATACTATCATTCATTATAAGATATGTAGGTGTGAGTATACATATATGGGTGTATATACATACATATATGTATGTATATATGTGTATTATTTACGTTAGAGTTTATAAAATAAAGTCTAGTTGAAACGGTATGTTTGGAAGAATATAATACGTTAGTTATGCATTTTAATGAACCGCTATAGCTGTTTATTATGCAAAATAGGGGTATCATCATCATAATTACTTTTATTCTTTTTATATTTTCTATGAATGTTTATACAACTACATATTTTGTAAAGTCTATAATGTATACATAAAATTTTTTTTATAATATTTTATGCAAATGGATACGCCTAGAGCATTTTCGATTAAGCTAATTATAAAACAATTAATAATTAATAACACCAAAACTAAATAATATTTTTCCTTCAAAAGTTTCAGATATTTATATATTAATAGTACTAATAACATAGTCAGTCTTCAAGGAAATTCATTTAAAAGAAAAAAAGTTTGCTGTAAAGGTCCACTGTTGCCTTAAAGGTTTCATTACGTTTTAATCTTCAATAACTAACATTTTTCGTGGGAAAAATATGAGAAAATGATTTATTTATATTTAAAGCAACTCTTATAACTTAATAATTTACTGGATAACACGTAGTTATCAATATTTTACCATACATAAACATTCGAAATACGGATAATATAAACTTAACATTATATACAGTACGATTCTAATAAACAAATTCAGGGGTGGCGGAAAGTAACATTTCGTTTTGCAAGATAGGTCCTAAAATTCAACCCAGGCAGCTAAATTTAATATCCATTATTCTAAGTGTCCTCCCTTATTTCGAGCACAAAATATAGAATATAATAAAAACATTAAGATACATTCTATATTAATTTAATATGTATATTGAACAGATTATATCTCTATATGAAATTTTTCTGTAGGAAATAAACTTTAAAAATTCGAAAATGGTTTCAAACTTTGATAAATCTTGGAAATGTGCCCTTTCATTATATTATAATAACGTTTTTTGATAATGATCCTGCATGTGTGTTTATGTATAACACACATAGAGAGAACGATGCATACACACATTTATATATGTGTGTGTGCGTATAAGTTATATTAATTACATTTAAAATAACTTATGATAATACTATCATTCATTATAAGATATGTATGTGCTCATTATGTGTATATATATATATATGTATATATATATATATATATGTGTGTGTGTGTGTGTGTGTGTGTGAGTATATATATATATAATATATATATATATATATATATATATATATATATATATATATATGGGTGTATACATACTTATATATATGCACATATGTGTATATATGTGGATATATATATATAGTATGTATGTATGTATGTATATATATATATGTATGTATATGTATATATATATATATATATATAATATATATATATACATATATGGATGTATGTATGTGTACATACCTAAATAATTAGATACATGTGTATGCATTTATATATATAATATATATATATATATATATATATATATATATATATATATATATATATATATATATATATTTATTTATTTATTTATATGTATATACATATATCGATGTATGTGTACAT
>CM063499.1:94981518-95034018 GCA_032207245.1 Pardosa pseudoannulata | reverse complement strand
AAGTTCATAAAATATTAACCTTAATAACTTATACAGGTCAATATAAAAATGATACATCCAACCTCGAGAAATATATACACTATATTTATGAAAATAGTATTCATAATTATATGAGCAAATGTAAGATGATTCATCCAAAATCAGATACAAAAGTGATAAAAAGAAGGAATGTGTGTGTGTGTGTGTGTGTGTGCGTGTGCGTGCAGATACGTATATATATTTATATATATGAGTGTATACATATATATACGTCTATATATACATATATATATATATATACACACACACATACAGTTGCATACATACGTATTTGAGAATGCATGTTAATTAAACAAGGGATGTGTATGTTTTTGTATGAAAGGATTTTATATAAAATACATTTTCTGATAAATTTTTGAATGGATGTAGATATGCCTTTCCAGTTTATTAGAACTTCATTTATATGGTTTTATTACTTATTCATATCGAAATAAATGAATCGGCATTTTGTCAACGACCTTCGATTTTGCTATTCTATGTCTTGAAAGCCATGCCAGTTCTTTTTCACATTGCTCAAGTTTTTATTACGTATAGTCTCTCTCGTTTCAGCGGTTTTTGTTTTCCCAAATCCAACCTTGGCATCCCGTTTTGTGAAGTGATCTGGCTTTGCCTTTAGACAACTATTTGTTTCTGAAGGACAGGATGTCGAACAACAAAGCCCTTGACATGTTTTGTGGTGACTCGAACCTCGTTAACTTAACCTAAATCAGCGAATCTGTGTCGAGAATGGTTTTAATCCGTTAAGAGCTTGCAAAGATGAGAACTTTAATCCCAAGATGACTCAATTGTGTGACAGATAATCTGTATTATTTTAATGATAGATGTCTATTATGAGATATAAAACCGCAATTCATTTGTTAGTAGTTGATTGGTTTTCATTTATTGTTGATAGTTGTTTAGAGAATATCGAATTTAGTGGAAGATCATGGATAGGAATGTTTTTTCGTGGTGTTCGAATTCGTCTTTTGTTGATCTGATTTGAGAAGATATGACGATGATGGTAGAGTGCATTTTCATTAATTGGTTAGTGTCGTGTCCATTTAGAAATAATGTGACTTCTCGAGGAAAGATGGACTTCTAAGAGAAGGTCCTCTTCAGTTCGAAGCGGGGATTGGACTGACTATTTTTGGTTAATATTGGCACATTTTACTGCGCATGTAGAAAATATCGAATCTGTGTCCTCTAAAGTAAGTCCTGAAGATGGATTCAAAATAGGGACTAGGAATTTATTTTCGAGATGTTCTGATTGATCTCTGCATGTTCCGATTTGAGAAGAGATTACAATGATTATAGGTTTAAAAAAAAAAAATCTCAAACGATAAACAAAAGGGAGAGTGCGTGTGTGTTTGACCTCAGATAATCGGTTTGAGCTTTGAAACAATAAAATTGCAACTGATAAACAAAGTCTTAAGATAGAGCATTATCTAACATACGTCTTTTAATAGGTTATATGAAAACGACACATATGTAGATAGACAGTAAAGCTTTATGTCAGAGTAGTTTTCGTCTTTTTGCATATATTTTAAAAGCAAAGCAATGCATTTGCATGAGTGAATTAACTATCTTCATTGACATGCTTTACTGTTCTTTTACAGAATATCGAATTTGAATCCTCTAAAATAATACCTGATGGTGAAAGAAAATAAGTAAGTGGGAATTTATTTTCTCGATGTTCCGATTGGAGAAGAGATTACAATGATTATAGAGTTAAAAAAAAAAAAAAAAAAAAAAAAATTCACACTATAGACAAAAAGGAGAGGGTGCTAGACGAAAATTTGACCTCAAATAATCGGTTTGAGCTTTGTAAACAATAAAATTACAGCTGATAAACAAAGTCCTAAGAAAGCGCATGGATAATACTGTTTTATTAAAGACAGTTTCTTGCTCTGTGATATACTTTGGAACTGTAAGAAGGCAATTATCATTTTCTACTTATGCATGAAATCGAATGATATAGAACTATAGATATTGTGCTTGAAATCTGTCTTTTAAACTCTACCCAATTAATAGACTTTTGGATGTCAAAATAAATCAACCGTAGTCTCTTTACTAGACTTTTTGGTGGTAAATTTTGTTCTACCATTAGCCTGTTAATTTGCATTCGTATATATCAGCACATGTCTATTAATAAGTTATATGATGCGGATGCATATCTAGGTAGACTATAAAGCTTATGCCTTTCTACTTTTCGTAGATCACATAAACAAAAAGCAGTGCATTTTCATTAGTTGGTTAGTGTCATGTCCATTTAGAAGCAATATGACTTCTCTAGAAAAGATGGTTGCCATTGCGTGGTACATTTAACATCGGAATTGTACCGGGAGCGGGCGTTTTGAGCGAAAAGTTTAGTTATTCAGTTCGAACTCAATAGATCGAAAATTATTTCATTTTTTAATAAACTTTGCAACATCTGATTTGATAAAATATCACAATGATTATAGGATTTAAAACATTCTCACACGTTAGACAATAGGGAGAGGGTGTTGGGTGAAAATTTAAACTCAAAATAATCGGTTTGAGTTTTGTAAACAATAAAATTGAAACTGATAAACAAAGTCCTAAGATAGAGCAAGCATAACACTGTTTTATTAAAGAGAGCTTCTTGCTTTTCGATATACTTCCGAACTGTAAGAAAGCAATCGCCATTTTCTCTCTATACTTGAAATCGAATGATATAGAACTATAGATATTGTGTATGTAATCTGTCGTTTAAACTGTATCCAATTAATAGACTTTTGGACATAAAAATGTATCAACTGTAGTCCAGTTACCAGACTTTTGGGGGCCAAAGTGTGTTTGCTACTAGCCTATTAATTCGCTTTTAAACATCAGCGCATAACAACATAAGTGTTTTAATAGGTTATCTGAAAACAAAGCATATCCAGATAGACAGTAAAGAATAAAGCTTTACTGTCTATCTAGAGAGTATGTCTTTATGTCAGAGTAGTTTGTGTCTTTTTGAATATATTTTAAAAGCAAAGCAATGCATTTACATTAGAGAATTAACTATCTTTTTTATCATATTTTACTGGACGTTTAAAGACTATCGAATTTGAATTCTCTAAAATAAGCCCATAGGACGAAAGCAAAGAACGGACTGGAAATTTATTTTCTAGATGTTCTCATGATTATAGGGTCTCAGGATTATAGAGATTACAATGATTATAGGGTTAAAAAAAAACATTCTCACACGATAGACTAAAAGGAGAGAGTGTTAGGCGAAAATTTGACCTCAGATAATCGGTTTGAGCTTTGTAAACAATAAAATTGCAACTGATAAACAGAGTCCTTTTGGTGCCAAAGTGTGTTTGCTACTAGCCTACTAATTAGCTTTTTAAGATCAGCGCATATCTAACGCACGTCTATTAATAGGTTATATGAAAACAGTGCATATCTAGATAGACAGTAAAGCTTTATATCAGAGTAGTTTTTGTCTTTTTGCATGTATTTTAAAAGCAAAGCAATGCATTTACATGAGTGAATTAACTATCTTCACTGACATGTTTGTTTTACTGATATTTTAGAGAATATCAAATTTAAATCTGCTAAAATAAGACCTGATGGAGAAAGAAAATAAGTAAGTGGGAATTTATTTTCTCGGTATTTCGATTTGAGAAGACATTACAAGGTATTACAAGACATCATAGGGTTACAAAAAAAAAATATTCTTACACGACAGACAAAAAGGAGAGTGTATTAGGCGAAAAATTTGACCTCCAATAATCGGTTTGAGCTTTGTAAACAATAAAATTGCAACTGGTAAACAAAGTTCTAAGAAAAAGCATTGATAATACTGTTTTATTGAAGACAGTTTCTTGCTTTGTGATATACTTCCGAACTGTACGAATGAAATCACCATTTTCTCTCTATACTCGAAATCGATTGATTTAGAACTACTTATACTGTGTTTGCAACCTGTTGTTTAATACTTATCCAACTTTTTGACATCAAAATATCCTTAATCCAATTACTATACCTTTTGGTACCAATATTACTTAGGGGATTCATTAGCATTTGATACCAGCACATATCTAATACAGGTCTATTAACATGTTATATGAAAACGACGCATATATAGGTAGACGAAAAAGTTTTATGTCAGAGTAGTTTTTGTCTTTGTACATATTCTAAAAGCAAAGCAATTCATTTACATCAATTCTCTTTATTGACAAATTTTACTGCGCGTTTAGATTAAATTGGATTGGTTTGGAGTGCTACGGTATAATTTTTGCAACACGAGGGCTAATGAGACTGGGACCTACAGCTTAAAGCCGATTCCGAACGGCTACGAACATCCATGCCACTGTGGATTTCGAACCCACGAACTCCGGTACCGAAGGTCAGCATCCTAAATAATCGACCATTGTTAGGCTTAATACAAGTTTAGAGAATATCGAATTTGAATCCGCTAAAATAAACTCATATGTTGAAAGCAAAGAAATGACTATGAATTTGTTTTTGCGATTTTCTGATTGATCTCTCGAAGTTCTGATTCGAGAAGAGATTACAATGATTATAGGGTTTAACAAAACGTTCTCACTCGATAAACAAAATGAAGGTGGTGTTGTGTGCAATTTGAACCCAAAATAATCGGTTTGGGTTTTATAGGCAATGAAATTGCAACTGATAAACAAAGTCTTAAAAAAGAGCTTGTAGTAAAGGAAAGTTGATAAAGTAGTAGTAGTAGTATTTGTAGTTGTAAAGGAAAGTTTCTTGCTTTCTTTTTTACTTCCAAACAATATGAATGTAAACTCCACTTTCCCTATTTGCTTGAAATCGCAAGATATAGATCTATTGTTATTGTGTTTGTAATCTAGTTATTAAATTCCAGATTAATTAATAAAAATTTTGCAATAATTTATCTTGCATTATACAGTCAGCTCAGCGTTCGAGAAAAATCAGACGCTATAAGCGGGGTGACCCTATATGCGGAACAATACAACCCTATAGTGCATATATAGTGCATTTTTAATCCATAACAGAAGAGCGTTATCCACTTTCCCATAAGGGGACAAGCGCTGACGTTTTCTTTCTTGATCGCCAATTACAACACTCGAGGACCCAAGTTTGGCGGCTAAAATGTTGCTTAATGTCGTCCGGGTAATAGAATTTGCTTTGGCGAAAGTAGCCCTTGAAAGATTAGTTTTTTAAAATTTTCAATCCATTCATTTTGGGCAGCTAATGATCCATTCTTCCTTACCGAAGCCGTAATTAAAAAACGAACGTTATTATTCGTGACGTAGGATCCAAATGCAGCAACATTTTCCTTTACTTGTTTCGTCTACATTTCATCTTAAGCAGGGAGAGATCACTTCGACCCATAAACAGACAGATGTCCAGGGGGCAAGAGAACTGAGAGAGGTGATGTCTACACAAACGAGAAAGGGGGAAAGGGAGAGAAATAAAGGCTTGAACTCAGGTCTTTTCCGATTTCTCACTGACTTCTTAAAAAAACTAAAAGATTAAAAAAAAAAAGGAAACTCGTTGAAAACATGAAACTGACCCTATAACTCGTAACAAGAAAAAGAAAATGACTGTATAGAGAATGTGCGCATGACGTCAGGTGCAGCAAAAATGGCAGCTCCACTTCCTCGTTGGCAAAACATTTGAATTTAATACGGATTGTGCTTGTTATTGGGATTTTAACCCCTTCCGGTATGATTTAACAATGAAAAACTGTGCATGAAATAACCGTTTAATTTTTATTTAAAAAACTTGTTTCATTTTACAATTCTTACATATTCTTAATTAAAATCCACTTTTTACAGAGTGTTCAATAATATCAGAAACAGTAAAATTAAGAAAATATCAAAGCAAAACATTAATAAGGTATACAGATAATAGTCTTCGAGCTAGTGGTACTTTTCAAAACAAAGTGCAAAGGAATTCTTAATTTTACACCGCCAAGTAGTCTCGCTTTTAATTGGATTCTTGTAACACACGCGGCATTTCTTAGCAGGTTTTCTTTTATTCGG
Source organism: Pardosa pseudoannulata (assembly GCA_032207245.1). Classification (NCBI taxonomy): domain Eukaryota; kingdom Metazoa; phylum Arthropoda; class Arachnida; order Araneae; family Lycosidae; genus Pardosa; species Pardosa pseudoannulata. The sequence goes on along the minus strand of CM063499.1, from coordinate 95,028,004 downwards.
ACTCATTCATTTGGCAGAGACTTGTACCAAGTAAACAATATGCAATAGTGACTCGGGATTTTCACAAGGGATAAAAGTGTTGCCAAATTCAGTACATTAGAAATTTTAGACTCAATTAATTATCATATTTAACAGTAACTTTAGTCGCATGACGAGTGTAGCTCGTCATTGTGCGGTGTGGAATGAAAAACTAATGACGAGCTAGACTCGTCATTTTACCGGAAGGGGTTAATTTTGCCAATTATCTGAAAATGGTAACAAGCTGTTGTACGTATGGCTGTACTAAACGTATCAAAAAAGGGGAATATATTGGATTTTATTGCTTTCTTAAAGATCCTACATTGCGAATGCTTTGGATAAAAGCTTTGAAAAGCCAAGTTCCTCGAAAATTTGAGACAAACATTTTCAGAAGGGTAATAAAACGTTAAACTTACTGTAATGGAATAGATTATATAAAATTATTATGCTAAGAATTTTTATTATTATTACTAAGTTTATTTCCCATGTTTCTAATGTAATTTCTATACTTTTGTGAGAAGCACTGTACCTATAAATGTAATTATTTTTTGTCCTTAAAACGATTAGGTTTTGTACACTTTTATTAGATTCTTATTTATGTAATAGTTTATTGTGCCCGTTAAGATAATCAAAGGAGTTATACTTTGATTATGATACTTAATAGTACTGTGTAAAGTGTTTAATTTTTTAAAAAAATATATAATTTTGTAAGCGTTAAAAAAATTTATTTTGAATTATTTGGCCAGTTTCTGGTGTTTCCTTCCCCTTCCTTTAAATAAAATTTAGTTTTATTGTATACGTAATCCATATCGAAGCTTGTCGATGGTCGAATGGTTAGGGTGCTGGCCTTCGGAACCGGAGTTCGTGGGTTCGAATCCCACTGTGGCATGGATGTTCGTAGCCGTTCGGAATCGGCATTAAGCAATAGATCCCGGTATCATTAGGCCTCGTGTTGCAAAAAAGTAGACCGTAGCTCTCCAAACCAAATCAAACCAAACCCTATCGAAGCTTGTAAGATACAACGAAAACGAGCCATGTTTTGCCAACGAAAAGTTGAGTTGTGGTAAGCACTCGTATTTGTTTACAAACAGGCACTTTCTCTATAAGTGGTGCACTTTAACACATGTTCCCTATTAAGTTAGACGGGATTTTAGAAATCTGACCATATAAGCGGGTGACCTTATAGCCAGTACTGACTGTATCATCGTATTTTAGATACATTCAATATATGGTAAAAATGTATGTTTTGAAATTATATTAATAAACTAGCATATAGCCCGTCATATGACGGGATCAGTAAAATTTTTAATTTTCCAGAATAGTAAAGTACCCTATGAAACAGGTAGTAAAATGGTTTGTGTTTTGGCTGAGAATTATCTGGTACATGCTCAATAATGTGTTTATCTTCATACCCTTCTAAAGTCCCCCGATACTATGAATGCAGTTTAGAATCACATTAAATTCATTGAGTCAAACCGTGTGGTTATGTATAAAGAACAAACACACTAACAAACAAACTTCTTCATTTTCAAAGATATATAACTTAAACGCTAGATATTTATGAGTCCGTGAAATAGACATATAAACTTTTTAAAAAAGAATTTGTTGTTAATACCGGTGATAAAACTTTCATGCAGTAAAAAATAATCGAGGATTCAATTTAAAATTATCACGTATGTACCTAATCTATTATTGGAGCCAAATATAAAAGAAAATGATGGACGTCCTATCTAAGTTCAGTGACAAAACGCATGAAAATAATTCACACGATGTTTAAATAATTTAAAATAAGAAATGATTCAATGAAATGGTTAATTGAATGATATGCCATGACTATGCTTATGCCATAATATGGCATTAGCATAGACACAGGCATCAGCATATAAGCATGGATAAGGGCCAGTTGTTTCGATTAAAATTAAAATCGTATTTTAGACTTTTTTCAGTCTCACATTTTGGGATTATTTTCTATCCATTTTGCAAATCCATTTTGCATCCATTACAACAAAAAAAATCGATGATTAAATTTAAAATTACCACCTATATACTTAATCTATTATTTAATACAAATATAAAAGAAAATTATTTGCTTAATATGTAAGTTCAGCGATAAAACGTATGAAAATAATGCACTGGATATTTAAATTATTTAAAATAAGAAATGATTCAATGAGATGGTTAAAGGAATGACGTCATAATGCTAGAAAAATTGTAATTTTTACCTATTTATTATGTGGATAAATTGATAAATATAATCACCTGCCCTTAGCCGAGGAATCCATTCCGGGTCCAACCGCTTCATAAATTGGTGGACAGACGAACAGATAACTTAGGCTATTATTATATAGGCGATTATGGTTATGTGACCATTCAATTCTACCTATTCAGTCTATTTATTATTCATATCTATTCAACTACAGTTACAAAATTTCTCACATAGTAACTCAATTAACAAAGGAACTTAATGTCTAGAAAACAAATTAAAAAACCAAAGAAAGGGTATGCATAATTTTTTATAAATATTTTGAGTCTGTCATACCCGAAAAGGAAAAATAAATGAGAAACCATTTTATTAAATGTTTTAATGGAAATAGGATGAAAATATCTAAAAACTTTAAATGCATTTTACTCAAAATGATGTTTTTCAAACTTGCGCACCCTAAAAAAAAAAAAAAAGAAGAAAAATATTTCAGCACGTAAAAAATGGCACCTAAAATAATTTTCAAGATAGATAGACAAGAGACTACAATGGAAACTCCATCATACTTTTTGCGGTAGTTTGAACGTTATTTTATGTGGTATTTATTGTATTTGAAATTTAATTTTTCAACGTTTAAGATTTGGTTTTTTGAAAATTTTATTTTCCTGGGCATAACAATGGAACTCCACCTACTTTTTTGAAAGGTCGAGATTAATACCTAGTGTTTCTTGTTTATAAAAATACAAAAATTATTGCTGAAATATAGTGTGTGTTGCTGAGAGAGTGCGCGCAGTGTGACAGCAAAAATTTAATTTTTCAACGTTAATTTAGGTTTTTTGAAAATTTATTTTCCTGGCATAAAATTTCCGATAACTTTTAAACTTTAAATAGGTCGAGATTAATACCTAGTGTTTCTTGTTTATAAAAATACAAAAATTATTGCTGAAATATAGTTTGTGTTGCTGAGAGAGTGCGCGCAGTGTGACAGCAAAAATTTAAAATTTTCAAAACAAGAACTTTTATTTTATTATATAAAAAAAAGTTATTATTTACCAGAAACAAAGTAAATACTGGAAAATAATTAACTAGATACAGAGAACAAATGCTAAAATTTCCAAGTAATTTCCATAATAAGAAAAAAAGTTATGGCAAATCGAAAAATAATAAAAATTCCTCATTTTGAAGTTGCTTAAAGGTGATGTGTCCCCTTAAATAAGTTTGAAGATACGTATATAGATGGATAGATATAGATATATAGAGGTAGTTATATAGATAAATAGTTATAGATGATAAGTACATATATATAGATATATTGGTTGATATAGATATATACAGATATATAAGTATAGATACACAGATATAGTTAGATAGTTATAAATGAATATATATTCACAAAATAAAACTAAAGAGTAACTTTAGTATAATTTCCAGTATTGCAAAGTTAGTAAAATGTATATTAAATCTATTGTATGCGAGTATCGCCATCTATTTGCAAGAGGTAAAACTAAAAACTCAAACTAAATATTTAATTTTTAGTGCATTTGTATTGCTTTTCGTGTTAAATAAAAGAAATTAAAAATATTTTTGTATATATAACTTATTAATTAAAAATAGAAATAACTGATTTTCTTGTTAGTAATAGAATGCAAATACCTTTTAGTTTTGTTAGTCTATTTTGCCAATAATAGTTAAAAAGAAAATTAATCATTGTCTTAACTATTGTCTTTCAACAATGCTATCCACCGTTTAGCTCTTAACATAGTCTAGTAAACCACAATTTAAAGCACTGATCTTACATTAAAAAAAATAAAATAGATATAAAATATTAAAAAATCGTGGTTATTGCGTTTAAAAAAAGGTATTTGTAATATATTAAATTTGAAAGGGAAAAATGTCTATCTGAAAGTAAACATGACTACATGCCATGATTCTCTAGTAAAACCTATATATATATAAATGAATTTGTGTCTGTATGTACTCGATTGACACAAAAACCATACATCCAATCGCCTTGAAAATTTGGCAAATTAGGTACATCAATAAGAAGGTTTTTGAAAATTTTTAACATTCGAAATCCATTCCTTCCCTGTTTTTCGAGCGTTTCATGTCATTATTCCAAGCATTATTTTCCCCGGTTAAACGCAAACGATTAAATTTTTAATTTATCGCATCCTAACTAAGTGAAAGAAGCAATATTTCTAGCAATGGGACGTCATCCCACGTAATTGTTTTACGAGCAGTTTTCCTCGGTTAAAAGCAGGAGATTAAAATTTTCAATTTATCGCATAATAAATAGGTGAAAATGATATTTTTCTATCAGTGTAACGTCATTCCTTTAAATATTTCATTTATTCATTTCTTAATTTACATTATTTAAACATCGTCTGCATGGTATCCATTCGATTTGACCTGGAAATTGAGATATCAAGGGATTCACTTTCATTACTATGTGACGCAAATTATAGTATTTTTGTATAAGAACTTATTTTAAATTTAAGTCTTGGTTCATTTTTAAGCTGCAATGAAATGTTTATCAACCATATTCTAACAACAAAAAGTACCAATTTCGGTGACTCTCCCGGGCAAATAAAAAATCTATCATTTTATATAGTTTTCATATTCATATGGTTGTCGATATGAATGTGTCTTTGCTGTTTCATACAAAACCATGTGGTTTGTCATAAATTTCTGTAATTTTGGACAACATTTATTAATACCACCAAAATTAGAACTGTTGTTGTCAAAATCTTTGCTTCCTATTCTACCACTTAATATGTCAAGATCTATTAACGTTGCTAATCAACGTACAGTATATTGTTATAATACGCTTATAAGAGAAATATATAAATATGCCAATGACTCGAACTGAACTGTGACGAATTGAGAGAGTTATGCACGAAAAAAAACTTTGTTTAAAAGCAATACATTAAGTTGACCGTAGCAAAGCACGGACACACTTGCTAATAACTCACAAAGATTGGAAGTCAGAAATGATATTTACACCTTATGTTCATCTACTTTCGAATAAACATATCGCTAAAAAAATATATCGTTCTTATTCCAAACCTTCTATTAAATTTATGCATATATTCTGTGGTTAATATAATACAATTTTTCCCTTTTCATTCTCTTCAAACGTCTCTTTAGCAAGTAAAATAATTAATAAAGATTTTAAGTTTAAAAAAATGTTTAAACCCTGAGTTCATCTGCTTTTGAAAAAGCATATTGCTGAAAGAAAAACAAATTGTAGAAAATTATATAAAAAAAACATCTAGCTGCTGAAAATTGGAAATTTGTAGTAACACTTGATGAACACATATAACTGACATGGGTATATATGACTGACTGTAATCGAATAAGTTCAATTTTCTGTTGTCAAAAGGTAACAGAAATCCTGTTATCGCTTAGAATCAAGTAAAAGTGCAGTTTGAATATTAACTTATTCTGTGCTGGTCCATTTCTCAGCGGAATGGTACCGGGAGCGGGCGTTTTCCGCGTAAATTGAGTTATTCAGTTACATTTCAATAGATCAAAAATGATTTCATTTTTGATCCCACTTTTCGTGTTTTATATTGAAATATATAAACAAATATATAAATAGAAATATATAAATAACAACCATAAGATTTTCGTAAACAAAATATATTTTTGAGTGGATAAATGTATAATAGTATCGTAAATACGAAAAATCAAATAGAAATAGTGGTATATAGTTTTAATTTTTTCGAATTACGTTATATATAAACATTTTTACATTGTAAAAAAATGAAAAGAGCAATTCTAAAGCTAATAATGCAAAAAATAGTTTTTATTTCTCTCTATTTTTTCATAATGTATGTGGTAGACAAGAACATTCGGCTTCGTTTTCCTGTATATACCGTTATTTTAGTACCAGCCAACAAACCCTGTTGTGACACTAACCCGTACTAGTAAGTGACCCCCGCTCAAGTATCAATAGTCTGAAAACGTACTAGTATGTGTCCCGCATACAATGTGTGAAGCAATTCTAAATGGAAGATTATTTTTTAATTATTTTTATATCACGTCTTGATATCATTTTTGTTTAACATCAAAGTGTCACTTATTTAAAATTTTTAAAGAAAAAAATTTTTTTTTGTTTCAAAAATTGATTATATGCGTATAAAGATAATAATTTCTTTTAACTATGTTAAAAAATTATGCTTGTAAAACTGGTTTTTAAGGTGTAAGAAGTCAAAAATAATAATTATTTTACATCTTTTCGAGTTTTAAGAGTCGTGTAACCGCTTAAATTCCGTGATCATAAAGTACTTTATAATGCATCGAGTAAAATTACAGTTTGAATATTAACCATTTTAGATAAAAATTATGGTTGCTGCACTGATTATTGATAATTCTGAAGAGTTGACTATAAGAAGCTAGTCATTTTGGTCGACCCCACCCTGTCCTATATTTTCTCGATTCCATTTTCGCCCTCCATTTTTAAGATCGATCGTACAAATCGACTGAATTGATTTGTTTTAGTACCTCTACTAACATTTTATAAAACCTTTTTTTTTTATTTAATCGCTTTTATTTAACTTCACTTCAGCTGTCAGTTAAAATTTTACGATCCATCCTGACTAGCTAGAGATCTGAAATTTTTCTCATAAGTTTATTTTTTCAGATGACAATATTCGGTCCTAAAAAAATCCGCTGTTGGCATGGATGTTCGTCGCCGTTCGGAATCGGTTCTTGTTGAAATATGTAACCGTACTCATACTTAGCGACTTGACTGCTTATTATTACTTAAGTAAAAGCTTTCTTGGGCGTACGGGGTTTTTTCGATTTGATCCTTTTGTGCTTTCATTGGTTGTGTTTCATTAGTTTTGTCTTCTGCCTGTAATTTCATTGGCTGGGCTCAGGATCTTTATAAAACTATAAATTCCCAATGTACCTCGTATCACCATCTTTCATTATCATTATTAATATTATCATCCTTATTTTGGTGCCTTTATGGTGTTTTGCGATCTGCAGTTCTTCATTATGCTTCAACAGTTTTAAGCCAGGTCCCGGTCTTATTAGCAGTAGGAAAAAATAGTAGCATGGCTTCAAAACAAAACCAGTTTTATTCTAAACTATGAATATTAGAAATAATAGCAGAGAAAAATAATAGTAAGGCAACGTAAGCATAACTATAAATTATTATTTATTATATAAATATTTTGTTATATTTATATACGTATAGATTTTAAATAATTATAGTGAATTGGTCATTTTTCTGTTTAAGGCTATAAAGAATAGACGTAGCAGAAAAACTGAATTCATAATTCAATATTATAATCCTTGCAGAAATATAAATAAAACGTACAGCATAGAGTTTCTGTTCATTATGCTGTGCAATACTTTTGGTATACTTTTTTATTTTACGTATACATTTTAATTAATTAGTACTGAATTGGTCATTTTCTTGTTTTAATGAATATGCCATAATAAATATGCAGAATAGTAGAAAATTACAAATTAACTCCAATATTTCACAGTGTATCTGTTTGAAAATGCAAATGCTTAATTTAAAAGAGAATGTGCAAAATTTCAAATGTTGGATAACTGATTTAATATTAGTTGCAGAAATTACGGATGGAATTGGAATTGATTCCAAAATTTGAGACTGAAAAAAGTCTAAAATACGATTTTAATTTTAGTCGAAACAACTGGCCCTTATCCATGCTTATATGCTGATGTTTGTGGCTATACTTATGCCATATTATGGCATAAACATAGTCATGACATATCATACAATTAACCATCTCATTGAATCATTTCTTATATTAAATTATTTAAACATCGTGTGAATTATTTTCATAAGTTTTGTCACTGAACTTAGATAGGACGTCCATCATTTTCTTTTATATTTGATTCCAATAATAGATTAGGTACACATGTGATAATTTTAAATTGAATCGTCGATTATTTTTGGTTGCCATGAAAATTTTATCGCCGGTATTAACAACAAATTCGTTTGGTAAAAGTCTAGGAGTCTATTCCGCTGATTTATAAATATCTAACGTTTACGTTATATATCTTTGAAAATGAAGAAGTTTGTTCGCTTGTGTGATTGTTTTTTATACATAATCCTACTGTTTGACTCAATGAATTCAAGGTGATTCTAAACTGCATTCATATTATAGGGAGACTTTAGAAGAGTATGAATATAAACAAATTATTGAACTTGTGTACTAGATCATTCTCAGCCAAAAAACAAACCATTTTTTACCTGCCTCATAAAGTACTGTACAATTCTGAAAAATCAAAAAATTTTACTAATCCCGTCGTATGACGGGCTATATTCTAGTAATAAATAATAATTAAAGTTACCTATCTTTTTGATTTCTCATAGATGATGATAATCCGGCCTTTTTACGTCGTGACGTCATCTTTTCAAAAACCATACTTCAATAGCTGGATCACTTATTTTTTTCCCTGCATAAGTGTCCCCAATACAATAGGCCTATAAATAACTTGCGGCGTGTAGTGTTCTCGGCTAAGAAGGTCACGTGATTTTTGTAGAGGTACGGGAAAAATTATTACAGAGCTTGTTATCATCATTATTATTGTTTCATTAGAGAATAATATCGCGCTGCGGTTTATTAACTTGGATTTCTTTTTGTGTGTAAAACACGCTCCCGTAATTATCAGCTTTTTCGACATTGAATAGATGGAATTGTAGTTAGTAGATTGGTTTCGCGAAAACTGTGTATATTTGAGTTTTACAAAGTCGGCTAACATAAAAGAGAAATATGTTTTCTGTATGAGCATCGGCGACATGAAATGGAGGTAGGCAGACAATCGGTGCAGTTAAGAGAATGATTGTTATTTAAACTGGGGGAAATATTTTGGGAAAACTATATTTTATAGCCATTTTGTATATGAATGAATCTAAATCCATAGCAAAACTTTTATGGGTATTATATCAGCAATTAGTACGGAATTTAGTGCTATGAACCATAATATTACGTAAATCAGTGTGATTAATAAATGTCAAGTCACATGTAATGACATGATTAAAATTGGGTTTATAAATGCTAGAACTCTCATTACAAGTAGCCATAATTTCTTTAAAAAAATTTTGAGAGACATTATTATCCCCTATATAATAATAGTCTAAGTTATCTGTCCGTCTGTCATCCAATTTATGAAGCGACCTGGAATGGATAGAGGCATCCATTCAAAGCGAATAAAGTTTATCTTCTCTTAAACTATCCATCCGATTCTAAAATAAATGGGTATAAATAGGCCTTCCTATCACAGCAAAAAATACTGCTGTCTTTAAAACGTTCGAAATCCAACCCTTCCCTCCTTTTCGAGAGTTTAATGCCGTTATTTCGAGCCCTATTTTCCCCGGTTAAGAGCAGGCGATTCAATTTATCCATTTATCACTTAATAAATAGGTGAAAATAACAATCTTTTCTAGCATTGTGACGTCATTCCTTTCAACATCTCATTGAATCATTTCATATTTTAAACTATTTAAATATCGTTTACATTATTTTAATATCTTTTATCACCGAACTTAGCTATTAAGTAAATGATTTTCTTTTATAATTGGCTTCAATAATAGATTAGGTACATATGTGATTATTTTGAATTGAATCGTCGATTATTTTTTGTCGCAATGAAAATTTTGTCACCGGTATTAACAATAAATTCTTTTCATATAAGTCTAGGAGTCTATTTCGCGGACTCATAAATATCTAGCTTTTAATTTATATATATTTGGAAATTGAGAAGTTTGTTCTTTTGTGTGTTTGTTTATTATACATAACCACACGGTTTGACTCAATGAATTCAACTTGATTCTAAACTGCATTACAGGATGGGGAGACACTAGAGGAGTATGGCGATAAATAAATTATTGAGAGTGAACCAGATAATTCTCAGGCAAAAAACAAACCATTTTCTACCTGCCTCATAGGGTACTTAACAGTTCTGGAATATTAAAAATTTTGCTAATCCCGTCATATGATGGGCTATATATTAGTAATTAAAGATTCTGCGACCTATAGGTGCATTATATTTAAAGATTTTAACTATGTGAACGTTGCTGATCAGAAAAAGGTGCATGATGTCATTAAGTTATTTTGCAAAACTTTTTTTTCCCACTTTTGTTTTTGATGAGTGGAAGCATTCGTTTATTAAATATTTTAACCAAATATTTTTATTATTTTACAAGTGGTAATATCTCGTTTAGTTCATTATCGATGTTAATACCCTATATAGTAGAATTGCAAAGAAATTTTGTTATATCCATGGTTTCCGCCCACGTGGAAAGTCATGGAAAATCATGGATTTAGACAATGGATTAATTTTGTCATGGAAAGTCAGGATTTTTCAAGTAAAATAAGTAAAAGTCATGGAAAGTCATGTATCTGCTAAACTACCGATTAAAAAAATGCATTGAATTGTTTAATTCTGTTTTTACTTGTCATTTGGCTGAAGTTACTGAGTTCGGTATTTATGTATTATCCTATTGACCCTATTGCCAAGTAAAATTGGTTCACCAAGGAAATTCAAAGCAAGAAAGCTTAATGGGTTGGTAAATGTATATTATTCTGGTTTTTTCTTAAATTGTAGATTAAAATTTTATTAATATAATAATTATTATTTTTTAATAAAAATGAGTTAAGATTTTTGAACAAAATATAAGTTTATCTCTAGGGATATTGTATATATAAACATTATAGGGTTATATTTGTCTATTCTTCATGGTCACCTGGATAATACCGAAATACCCTGATTTCAAATGGGAAACATTTTGATTGAAAAATGACTATATAATTAAACTTAGGTATGTAGATACAACAATTTATTTTTATGTATGTGAGTTTATTAACACTTATAAAGTAAGTTTATAGTTTTTTTTATGATAAAATTCCTGTCATTTCTCTAAAAGCCTATATTTTATTTGTGTGCACATCAGAAGTTTTGTTCATATATACTTTAACGAAAGCTTTTCAAAGTCATGGTAAATGATCTGTTAAATCAGGAAAAGTCATGAAAAGTCATGGATTTGAAAAAATTTATTTTGGCAGATACCCTGTATATCTTACGTGGATAAAGTGTCCCAAAATTGCGCGATCATGGGCAAAAAGTTTTAATGTGATTATCTTCAAGATTTACATAAAAACAAAGACATATATTGTAGTGTTAATTATTCCCAAATTCATCTTAAAAACAGAATCATAGCTCTATATAAACGTGCGGGTCTTACTATTAGGCATATAAAATTCCCTTATTTAGTTATTATTCCTAAATTTCATAAAAAAAACAATAAAATTTCGTCCTTTTACTATAGGCTACAATACTTAAATTAAACAAGCAAATGAACAGCTTTTAAGTATTCTTAATCATGCGTATATAAAAATTAAAAAAGATGGATGTTATATTGTGGGTAATAGTTTTGACGTAGTTAAAAGACTTAAACAACATGATAATCTTGTCAATTTTTGATTTTTCTGATTTTTTAATTCAATTAACATTAAGGATTTATATAATATTATTTTAAATATGTTTGAAAGGTATGATCTATTAGAATATATAACATTTTCCAAATATAAAGCTTTGTTAAATTTGGTATTAAACGAGACTTATTTGTTTAATGGTAAAGATTTTTACAGACAAATACATGGTATTCCTATGGGGAGAGACTGCTCATCCATTTTAGCGGATTTGTATCTTCACACCTTTGAAATGGGCACCCCACTATTAAAAGATGTACTTTATTTTAGATACGTGGATGATACTTTAATCGGTTTTTTCAGTTATATAGATTTGTCAATAGGTTTTTATCCTGATGGATTAGAATTGATTGAAACTGTTAAAAATGAAGAAGGCGAGTTAAATTTTTTGGATATAAGTTTAAATATTACTAATAGTAAAGTTCAATTTAAATTATTTGATAAACGCGATGGATATTTATTTAATATTAACAAAGTTTCTTCATGGCAAACTTGTTTACACAAAAACATTAAACGAGACATAATCCTTAACTTTTTAGTTAGGTGACGTCGACGTAATGGATAAACATATAATACAATACATACAACAGGCACTTAATAGTGGATTTCCTCCACGTTTTTTGATCAACATTTTAAACAATTATTTCAATTTAACTATAACCGAATGTTACAACAGATTTCTTCTTTACTGCTAAGTGGTATTTAACGATGTGTAGCAGTGTTTCGTATGCTGATTCTGGTTTTCATTCATTGATTAATTTTGCTTGATGTTCTTCCAATATTTTTCTCGTCTATATTTGGTTTACTTTTATTGAGATTGCATGATGTTTCTGACGTCTGGGAGAGTTGATGCATCGTAAAAACTAGTTTAAACCAGAGTGGGGGGTCTCAACTCCCCCCAGTCATTTCGAAACATCATATCACTGGTTGTTTATGGTCCATATATGAGGTTCTATTTTTTCTATTTTATCTATTTTTATAGTCATTTATACCTTTGGATGTTTTTAATTGCTGCATAGCGCATTTAAACATTCAATATTGTATTAATATTATATTTTCTTTTAATTTTTTACTTTAGGATATATCATTTGAATCGTTATATGTATATATATATATATATATATATATATATATATATATATATACATACATATATATATATATTATTCTTTAGAATAGCAAGATTGTGTTCTTTTTATTGTTAATATCATCTTTAATGAGAGAAAAGGTTTTCGTAACCATGGCAATCCTAAAATAATTTTTCCCCTTACGTTCACTCACACATCCTAAACTCCTCCGCCCCCTACACACGACATATTTTCCCCTAAACCATCTGTAACTTACCCACTTTCTCCCTCCTTCTCACAAAACGATATCCCCCTACACACATACATTCAAAAAATCATCTTTGCAAAAAAGTAAAATAATAATAAAAAATCTCGACCTCTAAATATTTTTTGAAGGTCACCATGACTGAGTCACGTGAGAGGCACACGTTCTCCTCCTCCGAAAACACAAAAGTAAAGTTGCCACTTTAGGGTTTAAAATTTTTTTTTCAAGCTTAAAAAAAAGTTAAAAAGCAAGAATAGGAGCTTTGGCAACACCTCGAGCCTCGCGCACGCTCGATTTTTCTCCTCAACCCTTTTTTCGAGGGGGGAGTAGGGGGCCTTCCCATTCGCCAAACGATAAAAGGGTTACGGGTTTTAACCTTGAAGGGTTGCGCTACACCGTCCCGTTCGCGGATGGTAATTCGAAGTGTCGTGTCCCACATCCCTGCTGACATGTATCCCTGTGTTGGTTGGCCGCGAAGGGGTTCTTTCCCATTGGCTGTCGGCTTTTCCCTTTTAACCCTTCCTCGGCGCGTGCCGCCGCTCCCATTGGCGCCCCTTTCGCCCAATCACAGCTGACGCTCGTTCTTCGCACGCGTAGCCCTTTTTCATTCTTTTTTTGTTCGTCTGCCCTTTTTTTAGTTTCGCTTTTGATTTTGATTTTTTCTTACTAGAGGTGTTTCTTTTTTTTTCTCTCTCTCTGTACTTCTTTGAGATTTCGTTTTGGAGTTTTGTTGAGATTGGGTTGTTGTGTTTTTTTTCTCTTCTTTGCTTTTTTATTTTTGTTTTTTTGCTTTTTTGGATCATCTGTTCTGTCTGGGTTTTACGCTAGCCTTGCAAGCGCTCCGTTCGTCTCCTGAAGAAAAAATAAATTTTTTTTTCAAATATTTTGTTTTTCTTTCTTCTACTTTCGCTTGTATATAAAGGGTGAGTGTATGTATGTGTGTTTTTTTTCCTTGTTCGTTTATTTATTTTTTTTCTCGGGGAAGGCTTGGCTCGAATTTGGCCTTGAACTTGAAAATAAAAAAGCTCTTGGGTTTTTTTTTTATTTATTGTGCTTTACGAAATAAATAAAACATCTAACGGTTTCATGCAGCGTGTTAAATTTTTTTTTTCTTCTAAATTGATACTGAAGATTTCGGTTTATGTACAACACAGCAAGATATCTTAATAACTTTAAATAAAAAGTAAATCACCCATTTAAATAAAAACTTACCATTTTTTTTTACTCTAACTTAACTCTTTATTTATTAATTTGTTGCTTTAAATTGAATTTTTTTCTAATCGTTCTACAGCCAGGAAAATAAAAAACTAAATATATAATTCATTTATTAACTTAGATTTTCGTGTCAGTTAAAATTTCAGCTATCTATATATTTAGCCTTTTATTTATCAATTTATTTTCTTAAGATAGTTTTCTAACTTGATTACGTTATAAATTTTAATTTCGTCTTCGATTATGTACAATAAAAAGTAAATCGTCAACTTCAATAAAAACTTATCCTTAAATTTAGTCTAAAAAAGGGGTAGTTGGAAATGACTTGAGTTAAAAATGATTTTAAAGAGGGAACTCTTTTATAATAATAAAATAAATGAAAAAGACCCACGCTCGCGTAAGCTTTGAGGATCATCCGGTCAGGCGGAAGCATTTTTGAGCTATTAGATGATCTTGCAAACAGATAAGTTGGAATTGGCGCTTTTACATGGAGCGGTCAACACCTTCAAGCATAGCTCCGACACGAACACTGAAAATGGCGTTTGTTGCTTTTCGTAAGAACGATGAGTTAATAAAACTTATTGTTATCAAGAAGACTGTTGTCCATTCACCTTAACTCTGCACCACGACCTGTCACACACACACACACACACACACACACACACACACACACACACACACACACACATATATATATATATATATATATATAACTTTAATATCACTTTTTAAAAACATACGTTGGTTTATAATAAGTAAAAAAATAGATGTAAACTTTCATTCTTCTTCCCCTTCATTTCGCTTTATTTAGTGGGGTAGACCTATTTTCATGGTTGTGAGCCCATTGGACTCATAGAATGTATATGAAAATAAATACAGTATAAAGTAAATATAAAGTATAAAGTATAGTATAAAGTAAATATAGAGAAGAAGTCGAGAACACTTCCATTCCGATGACAGAAATTGATGCTACTGACGCACGGAAGAATGGTCAAGTTCGACAATCGTGCCAAAGAAACAGATGTAGAAAGTATTGTGCTCAATGGAATAGAAATGTGTTTCAAAAACAGATTTTATATGCAAAAAATGTTTTCCATGAATTTTTGGATAATAAACATTTCATTTAAAAGAATTTTGAAGTATTTTTTTGTATGAGTCAAATGGGCTCACTTCAGTAAAATAGATATATGATTAATATCCTTAAATCTAGTGTTAATCAAACTTTATGTTGCAACTCGAAACAGTTAATTAATTTATATTAATTCTTTGACTCCACTCTCTGTAATTTTTTTCTTTTCTCAACTCTATAAGTTTAATTTTTTTCTAATTTTATGTTTTATTCCTCTAAAGCACACTTTACAAAATTCGGGAATACGTTGAAAAAGTTCTTTGAGATCTGCAGTGTTCCGAATAAAAATAGTTCTAATAAAGTTCTAATAGAATATGCTTTCAGTTAGGCTAAATTTGACTCCACATACAATATTTCAGTTGAATTAAACGTGAAATAAAACTTGAATTTTTAAAATATAACTATACATACACACACAAATTCTTAAATAAATTGTTAAATGACACATCAAATTAAGTTATAATTTCATAACAATTAACAGTTATTTAACAATTATATATTAATAATATTTATTAATATATAATTGTTAAATTAATTAAAATTGTTGATTGTTAATCATTTTATATTTTTTATATTAATAATATTTATATATTAATAATATTATTAATATTTATCAATTCGTAAATTACAATTACAAATTGTTAAATTACGCTTCAAATTGTTAAATATTTTATATATATATATTTTCCCTTCTTTTCAGTGTTGATGGAGTTTACTTAAACAGGAGCCTACATTACGAAACGAAAATTTTCTTCAGCTTAGGTAAGTGTTGTTTTTGTTTTTGCTTCATGGGAATTGGTAATCAAAACAAAATTTAACTCAAATTTGATTCTCTCCCGTGTTTATATTTTCTCGTAGAAGAGTGAGGAAATCCGAATAAACACGCTGTATACGTTACCATGAATGTGTATGATAAAAGAGAAACATATCTTACATATTTTACAGATCTTTTAAACAATGAGAAATGCAATTTTTTTATAGATTTTCTCCCCAGACCAGGCAAATTGGTAGTACATACAGTGCAAGCATACAATCTCAAAAATATATAGTAACAATCCAAAGAGGGAAAGGATTCGGTATTTAATAATTCTAATGCCGAACGATTGCCTAATGGGTAATGCGGTGCTTTTCGGTAAATTCAGGCATCCTATAAAGAATTTATCACAATCCTGGACGTTGTTGATTCAGTCATCGTATAAAGAATTTATTGAAATCCTGGACGTTGTTGATTCAGGCATTGTATAAACAATTTATTGAAATCCTGGACGTTGTTGATTCAGGCATTCTATAAAGAATTTATCGAAATCCTGGACGTTGTTGATTCAGGTATTCTATAAAGAATTTGTCAAAATCCTGGACGTTGTTGATTCAGGCATCGTATAAAGAATTTATCGAAATCCTGGACGTTGTTGATTCAGGAATCGTATAAAGAAATTCGTACTCAGTTTAATAAGAAACCTTAATGGCTGGAACTGCATGCACAATTTGAATCCTGTTTCAGTCAAATCAAGAAATTTCGGTGTAGTTTGAAATAAGGTCGTGGATTCAACGTCATTTTGAGTGACATATCAATGCAATTGATCACCATCTGTCGCCAGGCTGAAGAATGATTTGGTCCATTGCATTCACTACAAATCCTCCACACTTTGCATTACCCTGAGCTTTAAACCCGTGTAAATCTCACTCTTAAAAACATCCCAATCCCGACTTTTTACTCTACGAGCAACAAGCGCACACGAATGGGATAAATGCAACACGCTAAGCTGATTAATGGATTTGTACATTTATTGCTAGCTGCGAGATTAGTCCAAAACGCAATCGCCAAGATACTTATCGCACAATTTCTTCCATGGATGACACACTTAAGAAGACGAATCTGGCAGGGATTTCACCTCCACACTTCGTCTTTGATAAATACGTTTTGTGTCCGCCTTGCATCTGATAAAAATAGGGACGTAAAATGAAGTAATACGATTACAGTCGAAATTTCGGATGAGATTTTATTGTGTATGGCAAGAGATAAATTGATTTCTACTTCACAACGTGTGAGGATAATGGAAATTATGTTGCTTCTATATCATACGTTGATGTTTTCAAGTAGATGTTATTAATGTAACTTGGGATAATCCAACACAAATCTACGCGTCACAGAGGATAGGTTTGTAATCTCTACGCTCGAGGACACTGATGAGGACTTCATTTCATCAATCGGTGACGCAGCATTTTTTATTCGGAAAGACTCTAAAGTCTTAATTTAAAGTACAGCTAATCTTCTTCGTCAATGGCCAGACAGCCCAAGATGGGCCATTGCCTTCCTCAGAATCGAATTCCAAGGTCTTCTGTCCCTCCCCATGGACATCCAGTTAATTTTTAAAAGTCTTAAGTCTGATTCTAAACTGTCTCCCTCTTTTTCGGGCGCCAAATGGTCTTGCCGAGAAGATCTTTTTTGTTGCACGTTCTTAATCCATTCTGCACAGATGTCCTGCCCATTTAATTTTCTGAATCCTTATATATTGTACTCTATCTAGATCTTTAAAAGATTTCTAGAATTCAGAGTTAGTGTTTCTTCTCCAGATATTATTATGTTTTATGCCACCAAAAATACTTCTCGACGTATTTCTTTCAAAAATAGAAATATTTTTTTTACTTTTTCTGTCATTGCCCAGGTCTCGGCAGAATCACAGTAAGAATGGGTTTGATGAAGCTTTTGTAAATTAGAATCTTCGTTTTTCTGCTGGTGAAGTTAGACTTCAAAAAGTACAGCTAATGCCGAACGGTAAAGCGTTGTTTTTCAGTACCGGTGTTCCTAGGTTCAAATCCCGCTGATTACATGGATGCTCTTAGCCGTTCTGAATCGGTTTTAAGCAGTAGGTCTGGGTCTCATTACCCCTCTTGTAGCAGAAACTATACCTTAGCGCTCTAAATCAAACCAGAGAACAGTTAAGTTTTAATCTCATAAAAAATATTACACACACATAAAGTACATATATACATACATACATCTTATACATCTGTCCATAGTTTTGCATGCATACATAAATACGTATAAGCAAAGCTGTACAAAATATCATTGCATATTGAAAATTATCCTTGCAACCACAATGTGGCTTTTATTTAACACTCCAAATTTATGTTATACAAAGACAAGTAATTTTTTCGCATCAGGTAAACAGAATGGGTTTACTAATTAGCTGCGTTTACTAAATTCATACTACAAATAATTTTCAATTGAGCATGAACCTAGGCTTAAACATGATTTTTTTAGAAATGCATTAGCTCCTTTGCTTTTGACTTTTATTCACTTATAACGATTGCTGCAATATATTATTCTCATTCTAGCTAGTATACTAAGATTTGATACTTTTTGTCTGCAGTTCCAACGCTATTTCCTGCAAAATTTATTTAAAACAGTGGCTACCAATGACTTAACAAGATTATTTTTCTAATAGAGATCCAAAGGGCAGTGATTTTTCAACCTTATTAAAAAAAACATTACACACACATAAATATATATACATTGATAGTTTTGCATGCATGCATAAATAGTTACAAAATAGATCAGTAACACTATACGTAATTTTATTACATCTTAACACTTCGCATGCGGGCAACGTATTTTTACGTTTTTTTGCAATCTGTCACTGGAGCGCGGGTCACGTAAAAATACGTATTGAGTAGATTTGTGGTGGATACCCGCTAACCACCACAAATCTACTCAATACGTATAATTATATGTACCTGTGACATTATAGGCGTGTTGTTTGCATTTTTTCTTTCCACAAGTTAGGATTGTCGAGTGACTCGGTCTTTGCTTGCGTTATTTCGTCTTCCATCGAATTCCTAACTCTAGAACGTACGAGTCGTGTTTTGTCCATTGGAAGCTTGGTTTTTTTTATTGTTGATTACAAAATTGATAAAATGAGCCGTTGTGACAAAGAGTGACGAAGAAATAGGCGCTGATAGATGATCGGACTTTCATTTTAAAAATCGTTTATTTTTGTGATTTTGTAAAAATATTAGTTTTTTTTTTTTTGTTAAATAATCATACAGTATATATTAAAGTGTAAAATAAAAAAAAGTTTCGTTCCTAAAAACAAAGTTTTCGATGGACTGATTTTTCCGAATCACTCCACTTTCGCGCGATTCACGCAAAAACGACAGCTGCACCCGTAAGTTGGCTGTGAAGTACACAAGCATGCCAAGTATTAAAAATTATATTTGCAACTTCTTGTGCTTTCAATTTACTTTTCAAATTTTTACCAGGTGTAAATTTACCTGGCAAAAACTGTAGACTATTTAATTTACGCAGAAGTTTTTACCGGGCAAATTTAAACTGATTTTATAACAACTAGAAAAAATATAGAAATGAATAATGTCTTATCCTTATATTTTTATTTCACAAATTTATATAGCTTGTATGGCAGCAAAATTTGAAAACAGTATGGCATAATGAGTCATTAATAAACTACTGTTTTATAGTAATATATTAAATCTTCTAGCTTGTTAAACCTTCCTACAAACTTATAGTCATGCTTATATGCACCGAATATAACCTTAAAATTGTCAATTTCTTGTGACAAAAGAAATTTTTTGACTCTTTCTATAGTTGAAAACGATTTTTCCATGCTTACATGGAAACTAGTTATGTATATAAGTTTTTAACCAAGTTTAAACTTGCATGGTTAATACTGAAGGGTATTTAATTTACTCTCCGTTATTTACCATATGGATTTAAACTAAAGTAATTTTATGAATAACTTAAAAAATTTAAAAAATATTTTGGAAGGTAATATGCCATAACTTTTTATTTTTCTTTTACAAAATGAAATATATTGTGCGATAACAAAATTCGAAAACAGTATGACAGTATTCATTTATAGATTTATATATATATATATATATATATATATATATATATATATATATATATATATATATATATATATATATATATATATATATGAATTTGTGTCTGTCTGTACTCGATACACTCAAAAACCTTGCATCCAATCGCCGCGGAAATTTGGGAAATTATTAAGCATATCCCTAGGAAGGTTTTTGAAAATTTTTAACTTTCGAAATCATTCCTTCCCCCTTTTTCGAGCTTTTCATGTCATTATTCCAAGCATTATTTTTCCCCTGTTAAACGCAAATTATTAACTTTTTAATTTATCGTATCTTAACTAAGTGAAAGAAGCAATAATTTCTAGTAATGTGACGTCATTCCTTTAATCTAATGTAATTGTTTTAAGCGCGGTTTTCCTCGGTTAAAAGCAGGAGATTAAAATTTTCAATTTATCACATCATAAATAGGTGAAAATATTTTTTTAAATCATTATGAAGTCATTCTTTAACTATCTCATTTATTCATTTCTTATTTTATATTATTGAAACATCTTCTGCGTAGTATCCATTCAATTTGACCTGGAAATTTAGATATAATATTTTGATACCCATTCAGCCATAATTCGGAATATATATATATATATATATATATATATATATATATATATATATATATATATATATATATATATATAGATATATAGATATATATATATAGATATATATATATATATATAGATAGATAGATAGATAGATAGATAGATAGATAGATAGATAGATAGATAGATAGATAGATAGATAGATATATAAATTTTGCATGAGGTGAAAACGACGCTTGATCCTTAATCATTTCGGAGAATTGAGCAATGGTTGATCAGCTTCCGGGTAGTCCAGAATGTTTAGTAACCAGAAAAAGTTCTCCGAAACTATTGTTTAATTTTCGCACTCTTATTTTGCACACGCTTTCACATCTTATTGATGTACAACTCAGGTTTAATGAAACTGAAGTATAAAATTTGAATATTGTTATAATACGCTTTTAATAGAAATATATAAATATGCTAGTGATTCGAATTTAGAGAGCTATGCACGAAAAAAAGTCTATGTTTAAAAGTATTTCATTAAGTTCACCGTAGCAAACACGGGCACACTTGATAGCCATCGTGTAATAGTCAATTAATTTTTCTAGCTTTAAAAGCCTGTTTATTCAAACTTTCATCTTCATTTTTCTATGCATCGAAAAGTAACGCTAAATCTGTCAACTTCATGTGACCATTTCTGTTGTGAAGGAATGTTTTTTAATCTATTCTTGTTTGCTAAGCATTTTTCATCATTTAAACTGGAAACTAGTAAAATATAAAAAATTTAATATTGCATTGCATTAAAGTGATTTCAACTAACAACGTCCCTGATAATTGAATTCTTAATGCAATATTTTTACAAAGTGGTACAATTGAGTATGATGTACAACCAAATCGTACATGAGCCAAAAAATGTTCGGAAAAGGTGATCTATAGAATGTACAAATTGTAGCATTCATTGTATGAATGCTACAATTTATTGTCACCGTATAAAAATTAAAATTTGTAAACATTTTGGATAACATCGTTTTTAATAAGAAATAAGCTTTTGTTTTAGTACCTGATCATACACAGTATGCGGTTATCATAAGAAAAGATAATGTAAATATTGTCAATACACTAATTGTTTTTAACTATTATATTTTATTAGGTGAAATGTACAAAAATGAATCAAAATTTTAGCACTTAGTAAGTATATAAACAAGCAACTGCTGTTTAGGGTGCCGCCGGAATTTGATTCTCTATTATATTCTATATTTATCATAGCTAATTCTGCAATTTTACTCACAAGACAACGCAAGGGTTTATACTGCTGTAATATTCTATACAGTTTTTGTATACTGTTTAAAATATTTCAAGAATTATAGTTTAAGTTTTTTTGTTTCATTTTTATAGTTTTTATAAAGTAAGTACCTATATTTTTCCGTAAATTTCATATGAGTAAAAAATTTTTAAAAATTGTTCTTCGAGCATTTGTAAATGTAAAATTTGGTTATCGCTTTTTACGAGTGTTTATCGGCTAGTTTTTAAATGACATGTTGGCACTATTGGCGCCAAAAAAACAAGATAAAAACTAACTGCAATTAAACTAATAACTAATTAAAATAACTTAAAATTAGTTAACTTAAAATTTTTCTAAATTAGTTAACTTTAATTAGTTAACTTAAAATTATTTAACTAATTAAAAACTATCTGCCCCCAAACTGCAATTTCACTTCAAACAAATATATGTGAAATTAGTAATATATTACATTACTACGCCCAACATTTAAATAGCTTGAACTTTTCTTTACTGAAATGATTTTAATCATTTGTATTTCCCCCCAAAATTGCAGAATGAGCGATGATAAATATAGAATATAAGAAAAAAATTTGTGTCAATAAAATATTATTTGATAGGTCAAAATTTGAAATTAAATATTTGAATACTTTACTTTCTCATTTAAAAAGAAATTCCAATGCCGACTCGAAAAGGCCATTCTAACAGCAGGATTCGAATCCGCAAATTCCAATTCCGAAAGGCATCTTCTTACAGATTCGGTCGTCTCCTGTGTTCTAATTAGATGGTTTGAATGTTTTGAAGACTTGCCTAGTTGTATTTGGCTTGTTTTGAGTGCTGAAACACATCTGTTTTTAAAATAAATCTTTAAATCAACAACATTTAAAAAAAAAATTTTACCATCATTAAGTGTAGTTATGTTAAAATTTATAAAATTTCCGATAAAACAATTATTGATAGTATATATATATATATATATATATATATATTATATATATATATATATATATATATATATATATATATCTTATATTAATAATGCAGCACTATATTTTGCAGCAGAACTTAATATTCTTATGTAAAGAAAAAATATAAAGGTCATTTTTATTTCCAACACGTGTACACTGTTAAATATAATGAATACATTTATAAGAATTATTCTAACTTGGTACATAGAAAAAATACGAATATGATTTACGGTGCTTTGGGTATTATTTTATTTCTAGAAAGTATAAGGAATGTAAATTCGAGCAGGATTTAAAATTTCCCTGTAAATGTATCAATAATTTTTGGATACACAAATTTTCCTTATCTGCCTTATTGCTTTATTTTAAAATTTATATCTTGCAAAATTGAATTTCTATGAAATTTATTTCATATTAACGATGTTTGGCTAAACGAAAATAGAGGCCAATACAAAATATCGCCAACATGTTCTTATATCGATATTCTTCCTAAAATACATGAGATTTGAAAATTGTATGTGTAATATAACCTATATTAAGAAACAAAACATGGCAATATACAATTTTAAATTTTACAAAGAACTAACCACTTTAATTTAAGAAGAAAAATCTTAAAATTTCTTACCGAAAAGGATAAAAAGAAATGGTATTAACATTTTTTTAATTCTTCATCCAGTTGTTACGCCATTTTTTAAATCACGTATTTTATTATATTTATAATATGAAAACGATTTTACTTTGCCACAGTTTTAAAGAAAATTGCAGACGATTTTAGGTATGAGTTGTTCTCAGCTGAATTACAGTTTCATTGGAAAAGAAATGGTTAATATTTATTGAAAAGAAATGGTTAAAATTTAAAAAAATGGTTAGTATTTATTTATTATGATGTAAACAGAGGAATTGATCAGAATATTGATCATAGAACATTTATTGTGGAATAAAAATTAGCCACAGAGTAAATTTAAAATTAATGCAAATTATATAGTTATACAACGTGAGATTATGGAATATTTAAATGATTCAAGGCATGTACAATAAATAATTAATTGCAGAGTATTATAATTTGAAAAAAAAAATGAATTTAAAAGTAATGAATAAATGATATATTTCAGGGAATATGATTTACGGCGTTTTGGGTATTTTTTATTTTTAGAAAGTATAAGGAATGTAAATTCGAGCAGAATTTAAAATTTCCCTGTAAATCTATCAATAATTTTTGGATACACAAATTTTCCTCATCTGCCTTATTGCCGTAATTTAAAATTTATATCTTGCAAAATTGAATTTCTATACAATTTATATCTTATTAATGATGTTTGGCTAAACGAAAATAGTTGCCAATACAAAATATCGCCAATATGTTCTTATATCGATATTCTTCCTAACATACATTAGATTTGAAAACTGTATGTGTAATATAAACTATTAAAATACAAAACATAGTAATAAATAATTTTAAAATTTACAAAGAACTAACCACTTTAATTTAAGAAGAAAAATCTTAAAATTTCTTACCGCAAAGGATAAAAAGAAATAGTAAAAACATTTTTTAAATTCTTCATCCAGTTCTTACGCCATTATTTAAATCACGTATTTTATTATATTTATAATATGAAAACGATTTTACTTTGCCACAGTTTTATAGGAAACTGCAAACGATTTTAGATATGAGTTGTTCTCAGCTGAATTACGATTTCAATGAAAAAGAAATGGTTAGTATTTATTTATTATACTGTAAACAGAGGAATTGATCAGAATATTGATCATAGAACACTTATTGTGGATAAAAATTAGCCAAAGAGTAAATTTAAAATTAATGCAAATTATATAGTTATACAACGTGAGATTATGGAATATTTAAATGATTCAAGGCATGTACAATAAATAATTAATTGCAGAGTATTATAATTTGAAAAAAAAAATGAATTTAAAAGTAATGAATAAATGATATATTTCAGGGAATGACGTCATAGCGATAAAAAATGGTAAAATAATGTTAAAAACATGGAGCTATTGTACGTCCGTGACGTCATTATTAATTTTCTCGCTATTTTATTTCTGCTAAATTTATCGTCTGCGGTTGCTCAAAGGAAAAAAAACTCGTTAGAAATGGCTAAAAACTAATAAAAACTCATCCGAATTAAAAATAAAATGGCTTCCATACATTAATGTTCATATAAAAAGAAACTATTGCCATTTTAATTATGTTTAGTTACAAATAATCTAAAAACATATTAATCTTTTCACCCAGAAAGAAGTATAGAAACCTGGTATCACTTTAGTCAATTAGAGATCAATGACGATTAACTACCATATAATTGTCTAAAGTTTAATCTACGATTACCTCTAATCGGCTGTGATGTAACGCGGCTTAACCGACCTATCTGATCTAGTATTTTGCCCAGAGCTGCAGAGAAGTAATGACATATGATTTGCAGTAACCTCAACGGCAACGGTGCAAAAATTATAGTCTTTTAGAAGGCATGAGATTCTCTCTTAAGATGTAACCGTGACTTAATCCTGATGTATCGCTCTGACTTCATTTCAGTTTGGTTTGTAGTGGAAAACTGTTCTGATGGCGGTTGTTGATATCTACTTTAGTTCAGGTGAAAGTGGACTTAGTAATTTATGTAGTTTTTAATCGCTGTTCTTGAACATTTGATGTGCTTTTACCTTCTCCTAGAGGAAAATTTTAAAGGGTAAGTTACTCTTCTTTCTATAAATTTATTATAGCAATGTCCTTGACATTTCATTGACGCGAGTTAAATAACTGCAAAATGATCAGAAAAAGTCTGAGAAACTATAGAATATTTATCAAAAGTCGGGGAAATTTATAAACGATTTCTAAAAGAAAAACCGCAAAAGTTTTAGCCAATTTAGTCATTTATTTTTGTTGTGAATTCATAATCAGTTTCCTTTTATTTGTATAAAGGAAAAGATTATGGCAAGTTATTTAATGCTGTACATGTGTGTATATGTGTAACGTGTGTATATATATATATATATGTATATTTATATATATATGTATAGTTATTTATATATATATATATATATGTGCATATATATATTCATATATATATATATATATATATATATATATATATATATATATATATATATATATTCAATATATATATATACACATATATACACATATATATATACACATATATATATTCATATATATGTATATATATATACACACATATATATATATATATATATATATATATATCCATATATATGTAT
This sequence comes from Pardosa pseudoannulata, assembly GCA_032207245.1. NCBI lineage: Eukaryota > Metazoa > Arthropoda > Arachnida > Araneae > Lycosidae > Pardosa > Pardosa pseudoannulata. Next base: position 95,001,718 of record CM063499.1, on the reverse strand, counting down.
ATATACATGTATATGTGTGTGTATGTTTTCATAAGAATTTACAAAACTTTTTTTTCTGTAGTGGGGGGGGGGAGGGGAGATATGGAATTTTTTCGTGCATATGCCGATTTTTGTAGTTTAAGTTGATGGTGCATATTTGGCAATCAAACATTTTCCTTATTTATTGTTTTTTAAATTTTGGGATTTAATAACTTGCTGTTAATATCTTAACTTTTCTAAAATAATATACAAAGCTTATGATTACATGATTATGCAATTTTTTGCGTACAACTTTGATGTAATTTCTCTATGATAATACTTAATATATATTGTTTTTCTGTCGAGTGTGGAACTTGTTTGAAATGATCGCCACCCTTTCAAATGTATTTCTTTATTATCAGTCTTGACCACATAACTTGATTTATGATCAGATTATTCCAAAGTTATTATCCATTATCGTATATTATCAAATGTATTTCAGTATAATCAGTAATGACTGCATCACATCTTAAAACTTGACTTATGATCCAAATTGATCTACAAGTATACTTACAACTTGTATTATTATATATCATCAAATGTGTTTCAGTATTATCAGTCTTGACTAATCACATTTTAGAACTTGATGTATGTCAAAATTGATTCCAAAGTTAACTTGCAACTGGTATTAAATATATTTTAGTATTATCAGTCTTGACCACATCTCGTTTTAAAACTTATGATCAGATTCATTCCAAAGTCAATTTGTAACTTGAATTATTGTATATTATCAAATGTCTTTCAGTATTATCAATCTTGATTCTATTACTTATTAGAACTTGACTTCTGATCCAAATTGATTCCAAACTCAACTTGCATTATTATCAAATGCATTTCATTATTATCAGTGTTGACTGCATCACATCTTAAAACTTATGATCAAATTGATTCCAAAGTCAACTTGCATTATTGTATATTATCAAATGTATTTCAGTATTATTAGTCACGACTACATCACATATTAGAACTTATGATCAAAATTGATTCCAAAGTTAACTTGCAACTGGGATTAAATATATTTTAGTATTATCAGTCTTGACTACATCCTATATTAAAACTTGACTTATGATTAAATTAAATCCAAAGTCAACTTGTTTTATTGTATACTATCAAATGTATTTCAGTATTATCAGTCTTGCATAACATCTTAGAACTTGTCTTATGATCCATATTGATTCTAAAGTCAATTTACCACTTGCATTATTGTATATTATCAAATGCATTTCAGTTTTATCAGTCTTGACCACATCTCGTTTTAAAACTTATGATCAACTTCATTCCAAAGTCAATTTGCAACTTGGATTATTGTATATTATCAAATGTATTTCAGTATTATCAGTACTGACACATTTTAAAGCTTGACTTATGATCCAAATTGATTCCAAAGTCGACTTGCAACTTTTATTGTAATTATCTAATGTATTTCATTATTATCAGTGTTGACTACATCACATCTTAGAACTTATGATCAAATTGATTCCGAAGTCAACTTGCATTATTGTATATTATCAAATGTATTTTAGTATTATCAATCTTAATCCCATCCCCTATTAAAATTGACTTATGATCAGACTGATTCCAATGTAAACTTACAACTTGTATTATGACAGAATAAAACCCGAAAAGTTATAGTTTTACGAAAAATAACTTTTACTTGTTAATTACTATATTAAAGAAGGTGAATACTTTTAATAAACTGTCAGTACTTTTCAATTTTGGTTCAAATTTTGGTTTCGTTGTTCCACGAAAATTAACCATACGAAAGTATAACCGTAAATGAATCATGTAATCCAGCCAAATTTTAGTTATCCAGTTCAATCTCAATAGATCGAAAATTATTTCATTTTTTAACCCACTTTTCGTATTTTATATTGAAATACACAAACAAATATATAAATAGAAATATATAAATAACAATCATAAGATTTTTGTAAACAAAAATGTTTTAGTGGATAAATTTATAATAGTACCGTAAATATGAAAAAACAAATAGAAATAGTAGTATATAGTATAACCCCCTTTTCGTATTTTATATTAAAATATATCAACAAATATAGAAATACAAATATATAAATAACAACCATAAGATTTTTGTAAATAAAAAATATATGTTTTAGTGGATAAATTTATAATAGTACCGTAAAAATGAAAAATCAAATAGAAATAGTAGTATATAGTATAACCCCTTTTCGATATTTTATATTGAAATTTTATCAACAAATATAGAATTACAAATAACATTTTTGTAAATAAAAAATATATGTTTTAGTGGATAAATTTATAATAGTACCGTAAAAATGAAACATCAAATAGAAATAGTAGTATGGAGTTTTGCATTTTGTTCCGTTCTATGGTTCCGCATCGACTGATGATTTTATTTATTTCAATTTTTCCAGAATCTCTGTAGCAGACAAGAATATGCGGCTTCGTTTTCCTGTCTATACCTTTATTTTTGTACCCACCAACAAACCCTGTTGTTACGCTTTAACCCCTTCCGGTATGATTTAATAATGAAAAACTGTGCATGAAATAACCATTTAATTTTTATTTAAAAAACTTGTTTCATTTTACAATTCTTACATATTCTTAATTAAAATCCACTCTTTGCATAGTGTTCAATAATATAAGAAACAGTAAAATTATGAAAATATCAAAGCAAAACATGAATAAGGTATACAGATAATAGTCTTCGAGCTAGTGGTACTTTTCGAAACAAAGTGCAAAGGAATTGTTTACATCGCCGAGTAGTCTCACTTTTAATTGGATTCTTGTAACACACGCGGCATTTCTTAGCAGGTTTTCTTTTATTCTGGCTCATTCATTTGGCAATGACTTGTACCAAGTAAACAATATGCAATAGTGACTTGGGATAAAAGTGTTGCCCAATTCAGTACACTGGAAATTTTAAACTAAATTAATTATCATATTTAGCAGTAACCTTAATCGCATGACGAGTGTAGCTCGTCATTGTGCGGTATGGAATGAAAAACTAATGACGAGCTTGACTCGTCATTTTACCGGAAGGGGTTAACCAGTACTAGTACATGACCCGCGCTCAAGTATCAATTGTCAGAAAACGTACTAGTACAATGTGTTAAGTAACAATATAAAATTATGATTTAATATAATGCTGTATGACCTCTGTTGGTGACAGATATTGACGTCTTGCTGACGTCAAAGTCTACTTTGGTACATGAAATGACCGACGTCTCTCGGACGTCATTCTATGTCAGCATATGCACACTTCATCTTGGAAGCAAATGGTATCGTAAGCAATGATATGTACCATTTCCGTAAGTGTTTGAAAGATTAGCATTCTAGAATTTTCCAGAAGTGTCTGGGGAAGGGGAGGAGCGAAGGGTCATCAATAATTCTCTAATACCCAAAAAGCGTTTAAGATTACAGATTCGCGAAAACTACAGAAAATTATCTTAAATTTCCAATGTCCATTAAGTAGGCAACATGATAATCGAAACTAGACTTGCTTCTGGAAGATCCGTATTACAATCTTTTCGGATTACGTTTAATGCCGTTACACCTGCAATTTTTCGTTTATTTAATTGGCAACAGCGATTTACACAAAGCTCCCTTTCATCAGTTCCCATTTATGTCCGTGATAAATTATTTCCGGATTGGATTTCTATTTTCTCCAAGGCAGATTACAACAACTAGAAAATTACCTGCTCTACCAACCCATACTTCAAGAAGATTTTTCTATACTTTTTTTTCTCGATAATGTTTTTTTCTTGGTGCTTGAGAGAAAATTTCTCCCTCGGGGGAAAAGCTAAGCTCAGACGTAACCAAGAAATAAAAAGCAGCGACTCTCTTGCCCTGAATTTTCTTTTTTTTTTTTTTTTCTCAAAAAGTTGAATAAGTGTTCTCTTCGTATTTGAGAAACGTGATCTATATTTAGGAAAATGTTCTTGCCAGTGTAATGCCCGGTTTCTTGTAATTTAGCACGAGTCACTCATCATGTTGTTGGCAAATGGAAGATAAAAGAATAAATTTGAATTTGTGTGCGCAATAAACAGCGTAAAATTTCAGTAACACAATCCGTCTGTACCGTGTAAATAAATTTCTATCGTAAGTTAACTTCAATTCAATCGACATAATGGTGGAGTACTTATGTCATGTAAACTTGAATGATATGTACTACAGTACATTGACATGTACATGTCAATGTACAGTAAAATCTACCGATATTAACTAAAAATAGTTAGTCCACTCCTTGCTTCGAATTCACCAGGATCCACTCTTAACACATTGTATGCGGGACACGTACTAGTACGTTTTCTGACGATGGGTACTTGAACGTGAGACACGTGCTAGTACGTTTTCTGACGATTGGTATACTTGAGTGCGGGACACGTACTAGTACGGGTTAGTGTAACAACATGGTTCGTTTGTGGGTACAAAAATAACGGTATGTACAGAAAAACGAAGCCGAATTTTCTCGTCTACTACATAGATTCTGGAAAAAATGAAACAAACAGAAACTAGTTTTGACATTATTAGTTTTAGGATTGCTCTTTTCATTTTTTTATAATGTATGTATGTTATATAACAACTTATATTATATAACATACGTATATGTTATATGTTATGTAACTTATAACACTTATGTTTATATATAACATAATTCGAAAAAATTAAAACTATATACTACTATTTCTATTTGGTTTTTCATATTTACGATATTATTATAAATTTATCCACCCAAAAATATATTTTTTGTTCACAAAAATCTTATGGTTGTTTTTTATATATTTCTATTTATATATTTGATTATTTATTTCAAGACAGTACGAAAGGTAAGTTCAAAAATGAAATAATTTTCGATCTATTGATATTTAATTGAATAACTCAATGGACTCGCAAAACGCCAGCTCCCGGTACAATTCCTCTGCGAAATGTACCAGCACACAATGTATTAATACACAGTTACATAAAATAAATATCTGTAAAATGATTCCTATCGTAAATTAACGATAGTCTCATGTTTTGTAGACTAAAACTGTACTTAACACTGTACTTAAATATCTGTCTTAAATTAACTTCAATCACAAATTAAAATAATGGAGGATTTTTAAAATTTCAGTAACACAATGGCGAGGTATTTCTGTCCAGTAGTAAAAATAAACAACAGTAAAATTCTTATCGTAAATTAACGATAGTCTCATGTCATGTAGACTAAAAGTGTGCGTAACACACACACGTTAAATAAATTATAAATAACTACATAATTTCTATCGCAAAATTAAGTTTATGTAGGAAATCAGTAGTCTTATATTTCAGTAACGAAATCTAAACGTAATCTCTGTGCTGTGTAAATAAATTTGTATCGTTAATTAAGTTAAATGGCAAGCTTGAGTCACTAGTTTTTAAATTTCCAACGACAACATAGCAGAAAACTGATGTCATGTAGACTAAAAGTGTGCGTAACACACACACGTTAAATAAATTATAAATAACTACATAATTTCTATTGCAAAATTAAGTTTATGTAGGAAATCAGTAGTCTTATATTTCAGTAACGAACTCTAAACGTAATCTCTGTGCTGTGTAAATACATTTCTATAGCAAATTAAGTTAAATGACAAGCTTGAGTCACCACCTTTTAAATATTTAGCTACAAAATGGCAGAATACTTATGTCATGTAGATTAGAACTGTACTTAACACACTAAATAACCTTAAAACTTTTATCGTAAATTCAATTTATGAGAGCAATCTGCAGCTTTTAAATTTTAGTAACAAAATCTACGAATTTCTGCCGTGTAGAATAAATTTCTATCGTAAATTAACTTCAATTCAATCGACATAATGGTGGAATACTTATGTCATATAAACTTGAATGACATGTACTTAAAACATTGTATGCGGGTGATGTACTAGTACTGGTTAGTATAAAAACATGGTTTGTATGTGTGTACACAAAAATAACGGTATAGACAGGAAAACGAAGCCGAAGGTTCTTGTTTACTACAGAGATTTTGGAAAAATGGAGACAAATAAAAACTAGTTTTGACATTATTAGCTTTAGAATTGCTCTTTTCATTTTTTCTTGTAAACTGAAACTGTACTTAACAGTGTACTTAAATTTCTGTTGTAAATTAACTTAAATCACAAATTAAAATGATCGAAGATTTTTAAATTTTTAAAACCACAATGGCGATGCATTTCTGTCCAGTAGTAAAAATAAATAACAGTAAAATTTCCAATCTTGTAAACTTACTTAACACACAGATACTTTACTTAACACATAGATACACTAAATAAATAACCGTAAAACATCTATCGTAAATTAAATTTATGAAAGCAATCAGCAGCTTTTAAATTTTAGTAACAAAATATACGAATTTACGCTGTGTAGGTAAATTTCTGTCGTAAACTAACTTCAATTGCAATCTGCAACACAACTAACAAAAAGTTTCATTAACCTTGAGATTGAATTAAATAACATTAGTTTGATGTAGTGTATAGTGTGAAATCGAATTGGCATGCAGCGAATAGAAACATTTCAGAAACAGAAATTATTATCAGGCAGAAAAATTCGTTGATTTTGTACTAAATTAAAAAGCTGCAGTAGTTCATAAATTGAATTTACGATAAAAGTTTTGGTTATTAGTGTGTTAAGACATAATTACATGATAGTATTCTGCCATTTTGTAGCTAAATATTTAAATTGACTCAAGCTTGTCATTTAACTTAATTTGCTATGAATGTATTTAACAGCGAGATTACAAATTCGTACTGAAATATAAGACTAAGATTACATAAACTTAATTTTGCAAATAGAAATTATGTAGTTATTTATAAAAATTTAACATGTTTTACGCACACTTTTAGTACATGACATCAGTTTTCTGCTATGTTGTAAATTTAAAAAATAGTGACTAGCTTGCCATTTAACTTAATAAACGATACAAATTTAATTTAAGCAGAGAAAATTTACGTTTAGATTTCGTTACTGAAATATAAGACAGAGTACATAAACTTAATTTTCATAGAAATTTGTAGTTATTGTATTATTTGTATTGTTATGTTATTATTTGTATTAGTTATTGTATTTGTAGTAATTAGCTTTATGTAGTGTATAGATTAACATTAGCTTGATGTAGTGTATAGTGTGAAATTGAATTGGCATGCAGCGAATTGAAACATTAACTTGGTCTAGTATGTAAAATAACATTAGCTTGATGTAGTTTATAGTGTGAAATTGGATTGGTATGCAGCGAGTTGAAACATTAGCTTGATGTAGTGTATAGTCTGACATTGAATTGGTATGCAGCGAATAGAAACATTAGGTTGATGTAGTTTATAGTGGAGAATTGAATTGGCATGCAGCGAATAAAAACATTAACTTGATGTAGTGTATAGAATAACATTAGCTTGATGTAATAATGTATAGAATAACATTAGCTTGATGTAATAATGTATAGAATAACATTAGCTTGATGTAGTTTATAGTATGACATTGAATTGGCATGTAGGGAATAGAAACATTAGCTTGATGTAGTGTATAGAATAACATTAGATTGATGTAGTGTATAGTGGAAAATTGAATTGGCATGCAGCGAATAAAAACATTAGCTTGATGTAATGTATAGTGTGAAATTGAATTGGCATGCAGTGAATAGAAACATTAACTTGATGTAGTGTATAGAATAACATTAGCTTGATGTAGTAATGTATAGAATAACATTAGCTTGATGTAATAATGTATAGAATAACATTAGCTTGATGTAGTTTATAGTATGACATTAATTAGCATGTAGCGAATAGAAACATTAGCTTGATATAGTGTATAGAATAACATTAGATTGATGTAGTTTATAGTGTGAAATTGAATTGGCATGCAGGAATTAGAAACATTAGCTTGATGTAGTGTATAGTGTTGAATTGGCATCCATGGAATAGAAACGTCTAATAAAATTTATTGCATGGAGATAGCCATTGAATTTAAACGAGTAAGTGGCGTGATAAAATCAGAATTCATACTAAATTTATGAATTACTACTCTACAAATACGATAAAACGAACCTTTGGTTGAGTAATCGTGACATTTATTGCAAATATCATGATGAAGTAAATACTGAAATTAAATGAATGAAATTGATTTGGTTATATGGAAAAATTATGGGGTATTTTTTGTTAAAAGAGGGCTAATAGAGCAGGTTCGTTTACTTGCACGTGATTTCTAATCCTTACAAGCCTACATGGAAACAGAATTATTCGAATTTGCAGACAGGTTGCACAGGAATCTTCTTACTTATTCAACCATACTCCGACTGTAAATTAAGATAGCGTTAACATGTGTACTAACTTTTAGCTTCAAAGAGGGTTTTTCTATTGTGTGTGTGTATATATATATATAATATATATATATATATATATATATATATATATATAGATAGATAGATAGATAGATAGATAGATAGATAGATAGATAGATAGAGAGATAGATAGATAGATAGATAGATAGATAGATAGATAGATAGATAGATGGATGGATGTGTATATGTGTGTATGTGTGTGTGTATATATATAAGGAAGTATTATTGAAGAGTCGTATTATTTACTGTAGAAACATAATACTAAATTAGTTTTATTGATTAGAACAGTAGTACGGTAGTTTTATGAATGGCCAAGATAGCATGAACATTCATTCTAACTTATAACGTCAAAGAGGAACTTTCCTGGTATATAAAAAAGAATTCTTCGGGGATCGTATTGTCTATATATATAAAAATGAATTTGTGTCTGTCTGTACTCGATAGACTCATGCATCGAATAGCCGCGAAAATTTGGGAAATTCTTAGGTATATCCCTAGGAAGGTTTTTGTACATTTTTAACGTTCGAAATCCATTCCTTCCCCCTTTATTGAGTGTTTCATGACAATATTCCAAGCATTATTTTCCCCGGTTGAACGCTACGATTAATTTTTTAATTTATCGCATCGTAACTAAGTGAAAGAGACAATATTTCTAGCAATGTGACGTCATCCCAAGTAATTATTTTAAGAGCGGTTTTCCTGGGTTAAAATCAGGAAATTCAAATTTTTAATTTATCACATAATAAATAGGTGAAAATATTTTTCTATCATTATGACGCATTCGTTTAAATGTCTCATTTATTCATTTCTTATTTTATATTATTTAAACATCGTCTGCGTGGTATCCATTCGATTTGACCTGGAAATTTAAATATAGAGTGATTCACTTTCATTTCTATGTGACGCAAGTTATAGCATTTTTATATAAGAACTAATTTTATATTTAATTCTTGGTTCATTTTTACGTTACAATGAAATGCTTATCAACAATATTCTAACAACAAAAAGTACAAATTTCAGTGACTCTCGTGGGCAAATAAAAACCTATCATTTTATATAGGTATCTTTAAATTCATATGGTTGTCGATATGAATAAGTGTTTCTGTTTCATACAAAACCACGTGGTTTGTCCTAAATTTCCTTAATTTTGGAAAACATTTATTACTACCAACAAAATGAGCACTGTTGCTGTCAATACCTCTGCTTCCTATTCTACCACGTAATATAGCAAGGTATATAACGATGCTAATCAACGTATAGTAGTAATACAGTAATGTAATTTAAAGTTAAACTTATATTTTACCATAAAAAAAGTTTGAGCTTATTTAATATAAGACACAAATTTGATGCAGATCGGGAAACACAAAAACGTATCTACGCTATTTAAATTCAAATGTAAGTATATAAATATATGATGGCATTTATAAGACTATTTTCTTATCTGATAAACGTTAAACTCACTTTTGTTTAGGAAATCACCTTTTTTTCTATTTTATTTTCTTGGCGATATTTTTATATTCAGTGACTAAAAACTTGCCATGTTCTATCAAATTTGTTTTCAATTCGCAGTTGCCATTTATTAAATAAAAACTAACATATGGTTATAGGTTTTGTTATCTAAAACTCAACTACACTAGAGAAAAAAAATTGGCAAGTGATATATAGGGAACAAATGAGTTTTCATTTTAATAAGGGCAATTATGAAATGTTGAGATATTGTAGCCACTTTTGATGAAAGTTTAAAATGTGATTTCAAATAATATAATTTTTCTCGGTGTTTTAGCCTTATATACTTATTTCGTTTTATCAGTGTTAATTTAGTATATTTATTTCATTTTAAATTCGATTGCGCCATTTTTATTTATCCAATTTTAAGACGTTACTCTGTACTTCACCTATTCTTAAATAAGCTTGGCAACTTTTGGTATATATTTCTTTTAATTACGTGTTACAAAAATTGAAATCCTTTAAGTAACTTTATTCTTATGATAACGCTTTCAGGGAATATAATTGTTCTCGGGTTTTGACCTTAAGTGCTTAGTTCATTTTATCAATATTTGGTATTTTTCTTTCATTGTCGATTCAATTGCGCCATTTTTATTTATCCAATTTTGAGACCGCACTAACATCTATTCATAATTAGTCTTGGAAGAATTACTTAAGGAAGTGTTTCGATCAATCGCGATCTGATATTCTAATTAGTTCGAAATATATTATTTTAAAACCAACAAAAACACTGTTTTAATTATGTAGTACAGTCAATTTAACTGTTGATTTGGCGTGACAAACAATGACCATATTTTCATTGTTGTCGTCGTTTTCGCCAGATATTTGGTAAGAGAATTGACATTAATGCAGAACAACTATCGCCTATCCTGCCAAACCGTTGTTTGTTTGGAAAATTTGAACTGAGGCACATTTTGGTATTTTTGTTAGCGATTTATTATATTCTTGAATTTTTCAAGACCTTTTGATATATTTCTTTATAATATATTTGTATATATACCATTAAAATTCGAGTGTAAATAAATACATTTATAAACACAAATACATTTGGATGCATTATGTCGCCCAATCCGCTGAATGCTTAAAATCTTTCCACCATTAAAATACCGTAATTACAGTCAGATAAAAATATAATAATTAAAATATGTACTGAGTGGTGCCATTTATTGCCTATAGTTACAACTATTTGTCATAAGCAATAGCTTTTTCTCTTTGAAATATCCCAGTATCAAAATCATTTTATTTTTAATAGCTAAATTTTTTACTTCATCAAAATATGTAAATCTTTATTTTACTTTCTCAAATTTTTTAAGAAGTTAGTATTTTTTGTATTATATATTGGCATGATTTTCATTTTCAATAATTACAAATTCGCCATGTTCTATCAAATTTGTTTTTATTTCACAATTGCCATGTTTTAAAGAAAATGTTATCGTCATAGGTTTTCTTTAAAATTTAATTTTTATGTATTTAAAACATTAGTACTAAAAGACATCTAATCTCGGAATTGAATTATCCCATTCAGAACAGTACATATATATATTACTCTCCACAGTATTTTGAAATTTGACTGTAGATTGGAATCGTGGAATTGGGAATTATTATGCAGCGGCTCACGGGCTACACAATTCACTTACTGGACATTCAGCTATTAAAATAAATTGTTATAATCGTCAACAATCTGAAATATACGAGATTTGTTCAGCATTTCTATTAATACGTCTTGTTATCTTTAATAGTGGTTCTAAATCTTTCATCGAAATATTTTAAAACCCAGACCGAAGGCTGGGTGCGAAGCAGCTAGTATATTCTAAAAACTTAACACTAAATCGGTGATTTACTGACTAAAACAGAAGTATGATGGTATTATAAATTGAACAGCAATAAAAAAAAATCTTGTAACATTTTCCAGATTTTACATTGGAATTCTAAACACCCTCGTCAGGAATTTCTGAAAGCACACTTTAACCCAGTTTTAAAACTCCATCCGTTTCTGTCAACAAAGATATTGGAAAAACACATATTATCTCTAGAAAATTGGAGTTTAGTTTGCTACAGATAAAATTTACTTTCCACAGATCGTTGAAATTCGTAGATTTGATAACACGTGAGCAACCTGCGTAAAAGAAAAGCAAAATCAGATAAACAAATTAACTTTTTATGCGTGTTTCGGAAAGCAAGATTTGGTCGTATCGATTTCACAGCGCATGAGTAAACCACGAATAGATGTAGAGATTACTTTTTTGAAAACTCATGTTTGAGAGAAGCCGTGATTGCGGGAACATAGGCAAGTAAAATCAGTTTTTGGTCAAATCAGAAGAAATGATTAGATAGCTGGAAGTAAAGATTTCATCCTCAACTAGCATATATCCCGTCGCAAAACGAGATCCGTAAATTTTTTAATTTTACAAAATTGTAAAGTACTTTATGAGTCAGGTAAAAAAATGGTTTGTTTATTGCTGAGAATTATCTGGTACACGCTCAATAATTTGTTTATCTTCACACTCCTCTAACGTCACCCGATACTGTGAATGCAGTTTAGAATCGCGTTGAATTCATTTAGTCAAACCATGTGGCTGTGTATAAAAAAACACAGAAACGATTAAACTCTTTCATTTTCAAAGATATATAACTTAAACGCTAGATATTTATGAGACCGCGAAATAGAATCCTAGACTTTTATGAGAAGAATTGATTGTAAATACAGGCGATAATAATTTCATTGCCACAAAAATTAATCGATGATTCAATTTAAAATTTTCACGTACGTACCTAATCTATTATTTTAGCCAAATATAAAAGAAAATGATTGACGTCATATCTAAGTTCAGGGATAAAACGGATGAAAATAATGCAGACCATCCCCTATATAATAAATAAGTTGTCTGTCCGCGAACTGATGAAGCGGTTGTACATGGAATGGATACAGGCATCCATATTGGAATTTTTATGAGTTAGAGTTAGCAAAATTCAAAGCGAGTAAAGTTTATTTTTTCATAAACTATAGATCCGATTCTAAAATAAATTGGTATGAATAAGCGTCGTATCACAGCGAAAAATACTGTCATATTTAAAACGTTCGAAATTCACCTCGTCCCCGTTTTCTAGCATTTAATGCCATTATATCAAGCTCTATTTTAGGAGAATATTAAATATCAATTTATCACATAATAAATATTTAAGAATAACAATTTTTTCTATCATTAGGACGTCATTCCTTTATCTCATTTAATCATTTATTTTAGATTATTTAAATATCTTCTGCATGATTTCTATACGCTTTATCCCTAAACTTCGATATTACCTAAATAATTTTCTTTTATATTTGGCTTAAAAAATAGATTAGGTATATATGTGGTAATTTTAATCGATTATTTTTGTAGAACGATAATTCTCAGCTTAAAAACACCCATTGTTTTTACCTGCCTCATAGGGTACCTTTACAATTCTGGAAAATTACAAATTTTACCGATCTCGTTATATGACGGGCTATAGGCTAGTATTAAAATAATCATTCAATGAGATGGAATGATGTCATCATGCGAGAATCAAAATGTTATTTTTACATATTTATTATGTGATAAATTGATAAATTTAATCGCCTGACCTTAACCGGGGACAATAGAGCCCGAAATAATGGCATTAAATGCTTTTTAGCTGAGAAATATCTGGTACACGCTTAATCATTTGTTTATCTCCGTACTCCTCTAAAGTCTACAAACCATGTGGTTATGTATAAAACACATACAAACGAACAAACTTCTTAATTTTCAAAAATGTATAACTTAAACGCTAGATATTTGAGTCCGTGAAATAGACTCCTGCACTTTTACGAAAATAATTTATTACCGGTGATAAAATTTTCATTGCAACAAAAAATAATCGATTATTTAATTTAAAATGATCCCATATGTACCTAATCTATTATTTAAGATAAATATAAAAGGAAATTATTGACGTCCTATCTAAGTTCAGCAATAAATAATGCAGGCGATATTTAAGTAATTTAAAATAAGAAATGATTCAATGAGATGGTTAAAGGAATGACGTCATAATGTATTTGAGAAATCATGGTTTTGTAAAATCTTGAAAGTTTCGGTATGTTTGTTAAAGATACGGCATGTTTAGTGATAACACGAAACTGAACTACATGCAGTACATAACACGCAAGTAATCCAGTAAAAGTAAAGTTTAGGTGCAAAGAAATAATCTCGAATTTAGTTGAGGAACAACGGGGTTTTGGAACACATGCATTTAAAGAAACGTCAAATTTTGGAGTAAGTTCTCTTAGTTTGATTTACTTAAACATACTATATTTTTAAATAAGCATCTTTATTTTATCACAATATAAACATCTTTATAATATATTGAATAGTAAGGAAGGGAATAGATTTAAAAAAATATATTTTATGAATAATAAACAAAAGCAACAGCATTTTAAATTATAACAAATTAATGAAAAGAAATTTTTAGATGAATTTTCAAATGCGGGGGAAACAGAGGTTAACATGCAACGTAATGCTTAAATATATCGGAAGCAGAAGATTGACAAAATTTGACATTTCACTTTATCCTTACAATATTTGTTTCTTTTTACAAGCAATGTACCTTTAATAATTTGATTTTTTTTTATTAAAAGTTAAAATTTTACTAAAATGTGGGCGCCTTGACTAAGCAAACGGTGGTCACTTGCTGAACCCCTGTCAAAGTTTAGGTAATCTTGGCTGGATATCTTTCCAAAAGACTTCAACCTTTACCACTTTCTTCCTTTATTAAGAAGTTTTAGAACACAATTTGCCTGCTCCAGGGGAAACAAGCGATTTTATTTGCTAAATCAATTTTGTGTTTGAGTGAAAGTTGTAGTATATGATATGATGAGAATCCAAAATCTTTATTTCTTGGCCGGATAACCTTGTAACTGGCCAAGGCACTGTCAACCTCTGCCCATTCTGTTTTTCCTTGTTTAAGTGGTTTAAGATCATAATTTGTCTGCTCCAGGGGAAGTAAACTGTTTTATATTTCGTATTAGAGGAAAATTTCATGTCCGGCATAATGAGAATGAATCTTTATTCTTTGGCCGGATATCCTTGTAATGGGCCAAGAGGTTAAAACATTTTCCAAATTTTTTCTGTGATCTCTAGATACAGTGTGAAGAATTGCAACACACATTATTAGATGTAATTCAAGAAAGAGTTTTAAAAATAAGTAATTCTACAAGAAAATAATTGATTACCCTTCTCCGGTGAACGAAGAAGAAATAAGAATTCCGTAGAAGGAATTTATATTCGGGGAGACTCCAAAATCTTCAAACTACGGTGAACTTTTAGTCTTACAATAAAATTCATTACACACACACACTGTGAAGACCCACTTTGTTCGGAACACTAACAAACGAAATCAGCTGAACTGGGTCTGTAACCTTAACTGGAGTTCTCAGGTAACTGGGACCGTAATTGACCACCCCCAGGGATAAAAAGCCTAGTGTTGGCCTCCTGTGTGCTGTTGCCATTGGTAAATTTAGAAATAACGGCACTGAAGATCTCTTAAAAGCTGATTGCCGACATAAACGATATACACGTTGACTGCCAACTCCGAGATAACTCGTAGATTGCGTTCTTTTCTAGGACGCCAACTACGAGTTATCTCGTACTGTGTTTACTTGCCATTTTTGTATAGCTACGAATAAACTCGTGCTAATATCAATAGAGGACTTCTGTGAAAAGAGCAAAAATTCAATACTGGCTTGAGTAAACAGAAAATTTATCAAAAAAAAAAATTATAAAAGTTAGTTCAAATTCAAGAAATAAAATATTTTATTGTTTGTTGAGCTTCTTAACTCCTTCCGGTATGATTTAATAATGAAAAACTGTGCATGAAATAATCATTTAATTTTTATTTAAAAAACTCGTTTTATTTTACAATTCTTACATATTCTTAATTAAAATCCACTTTTTCCATAGTGTTAAGTATCAAAAACGGTAAAATTAAGACAATAGTCTTCAAACTAGTGGTACTTTTCAAAACAAAGTGCAAAGGAATTCTCAATTGTTTACATCGCCAGGGAGTCTCACTTCTAGTTTAATTCTTGTAACACACACGGCATTTCTTAGTAGGTTTTCTTTTATTCTGACTCATCAATTTAGCAGTGACTTGTACCGAGAAACTCTAAATAAACAATATGTAATAGTGACCTGGTATTTCCACAAGTAACAAAAGTGTTTCTAAATTCAGTACACTAGATATTTTAAACGAAATTAATTACCATATTTATCAGTAACTTTAGTCGCATGACGAGTGTAGCTCGTCATTGTGCGGTATGGAATGAAAAACCAATGACGAGCTAGACTCGTCTTTTTACCGGAAGGGGTTAAAACAATCTTTTACACAAAGGCTGGACATAAATAACGGCTTTTTTCCTACTTGGGTACATATACGACAAAATAATACGAGATAATATTTGAGCATAATATGCATCGCATCATGAAAAGTTCACGTCGGCGCCTTGCGCAGGCTTGCAATTCCGTCGCTTTTCTCACCATTAGTTACTTTTTTTTACAATTGATCACTTTTTTAAGTAAACGGTCACTTTTTCCATGGTGTATCACAGCAAAAGTCTGTTGTCGAAAAAAGAAAATCTGAATTAATAACAAAACATTTTAATAAAAGACCAAAAATGGGATGCTCTAATCTTATTTTTCTTATTAAAATGTAATGAGTCATATGGTTTCCAGAATTGAGTGATTTTAAAAAGTCGTAAAGAAGTTCCTGAAATCTACATTTGTACTGAAATGTACATTTAATACATTAAAGTAATTTACGTCAAAGCACATTTCTTTTTCTTTTTCTTCACAATTTTTGTTTGTTTACTCTAATCTAGCTATGTACATATTTCAAAACATCGTTAATATATGCAGAAAACTGTGATTATTAAATTAATGTATTGTATGTATTCAAATCTAATTTATAAATTTTCTTTAATAAAAAGCAATGCTGAGTTGCGTTAAACAAAATTTTTAGTCTTTTTTTGTATTCGACGCTAAAATCATGTCTTGCATGAATCGTTTGATTTAGAGTTAAAATAAATAGAAAAAAAATCTTAATAGCAGCTGTAATGAAGAAGAGAAAAAAAAATCGCTTTTTTTTTCAATGCTTAGTCACTTTTTAGTCACTTATGTATTATTTGTCACTTTTCTCACCTTTTTGAAAGTAATTCAGCAGTTGCAAGCCTGCTTGGGCAAACCATCGAAAATGCGTCTGGCAGTCAACGTGCCTAATAGGTCTGTTCTTAAGAATGATTAATATCCTTAATCAGAGATTTTTAATTATGAAAATTTTCAGAATTAAAAATCTAATCCAAACGTCAGAAAAATCAACGTCAATAGTTAAGATTTAAGAAACCAACGTCTCTCCATGTTCAACACTATCTTTGGCATCGACGCCTTAAACTGCATTATTAAAGAACCGTTTAAAACATTTAAATGTTCTAAATCCCTTATAAACATTCCAAGTTTAAAGTAACTTGCAATCAACATCTTAAATTCTAATATTAAGAAATCATTATAAACGTTTAAAAAATCCTCGCAACTTTTAATAACATTTCGAACTTTCCAACTGTAATTATTGCAATCGGCATCTTCATTTCCAACATTTAGGTTTCTTTCAAAACGTTTAAGCGTTTTAGAAGTACCTCAGTAACGTTTCTAGTTTTTAAGAATCGTTTCATTTTTGGAATTGGAATCTTAAATTCTTTAATTTTACGATATATGCGTATTGGAAAACGTAAATAGCCGCTCTATTTCTGATTTTTACTGCCTGTGACTTCATTTAATTCCAGATCCACTTTAGATAGTTTTTAGCTTAACCTCTTAAAACGCAAATTTTCGAAAAAAACCTGGTTAAAAATAAGTTTTTTTTTCTTTTTTTACAGAAAAGGAATATATAGGTGTAGTGTTTTGCAATTTCAGTTGTAGTGGGGAGAAGGGTTGACTAGAGAGTAAAAACGGGGTAAATAAAAAGTTTAAAAAATTGTTATACAAACAAAATGTAAACAATTTAATTACATGACATTGAAGATAAATATTTATTTTAACTGTAAAACTACAACATGCCAATATTTGACAATTTAAACTTTAAAAATATTTAAAAACTTTTAAGGAATTGAAAATTAAGAAAAAATATTATTTCTTTTCAAAAGTAATCATTAAAAAACGTTTTTAATGAAGAAATTATGTACCCCAATTGATAATACTAAAAAACATTATATACTTTTCTGAAATATAAATATTTTTTTTAATTAATACAACAATATGTTCTTCAACAGTATTTACATTCATAATCAAAAGCATCAAAACCCTGTACCGAAAGAAGTAATTATTAAAAAAAATTTATAATACTAATAAACATCATAATTTTTCTAAAATATATTTTTAAATTAATATAACAACAAAATCTGCTACAGTGTGTATTAATCAAAAGCAGCAAAATAAACATTAAAACCCGTTCTGAACAAAGAAATTGTTAAGTAACTAAATTGATAATACTAAGAAACATTAAATATTTTTATAAAGCTAAATATAATAATAAACAAATGCTAATAAACTAATACTAACATATACTAATAACATTTTTTTTCTTTAATAGAAACGATCTATTCATAAAAGTATTTATATTAATAATCAAAAGTAACCCTTAAAAACGTTCTGGACGAAGAAATTACGTAACCCAATTGATAATACTAATAAACATTATATAATTTTCTGAAATGTAAATATTTTTAATTAATAAAACAATGATCCGCAAGAGTATTTATATTAATAATCAAAAGTAGCAAAATAAACATTAAAAACCCGTTCTGAACAAAGAAATTGCTAACCAAACTGATAATACTAATAAACATTAAATATTTTTATAAAACTAAATATTCTAATAAGCTAATGCTAATAAACTAATACTAAAATATACTAATAAACATTAATTTTTTTCTTTAAATTAGTAAAAACGTTTATTTCACAACAGTATTTATGTTAATAATCAAAAGTAACCTTTAAAAAATGTTCTGAACGAAGAAATTACGTAACCCAATTGATAATACATTATAAACATCGTATATTTTTCTGAAATATAAATATTTTTTAATTAATAAAACAATATGATCCGCGACAGTATTTATACTAATAATCAAAAGCAGCAAAATAAACATTAAAACCCGAACTGAAAGAAGAAATTGTTAAGTAACCAAATTGATAATACTAATAAACATTAAATATTTTTATAAAGTTAAATATACTAATAAACTAATGCTAAAATATACTAATAAACATCAATTTTTCCTTTAAATTAATAGAAATGATTGATTCACAACAGTATTTATATTAATAATCAAAAGTAACCATTAAAAAAAAGTTCTGTGCGAAGAAATTATGTAACCCAATTGATAATACTAATAAGCATTATATCTTTTTTTGAAATACAAATATTTTTTAATTAACAAAACAATATGATCTGCAACAGTATTTATATAAATAATCTAAAGCATCAAAGTAAACATCAAAACCTTGTACCAAAAGAAGTAATTGTTAAGTAACAAAATTGATAAAACTAATAAAAATTATAAATTTTTCAAAAATATATTTTTAAATTAATAAAACAAAATATGCTACAGTGTGTAGTAATCAAAAGCAGCAAAGTAAACATTAAAACCCGTTCTTAACAAAGAAATTAACCAAATTGTTAATACTAATAAATATTAAATATTTTTATAAAGATAAATATACTAATAAAACTAATATTTTTCTTTAATAGAAACGATCGATTCACAACAGTATTTATAGTAATAATAAAAAGTAACGATTAAACGTTGTGAACGAAGAAATTATATAACCCAATTGATAATACTAATAAACATTGTATGTTTTTCTAAAATATAAATATTTTTTATTTAATAAAACAATATGATCCTCTACAGTATTTATATTAATAATCAAAAGCAGCGAAATAAACATTAAAAACCCGTTCTGAACAAAGTAATTGTTAACCAAATTGATAATACTAATAAATATTAAATATTTTTTATAAAGCCAAATATACTAATAAACTAATACTAAAGTAAACATTTATATTTTTCTTTAATAGAAACATCGATTCACAACAATATTTATAGTAATAATCAAAAGTAACCTTTAAGAAATGTTATGAACGAAAAAATTACGTAACTCAGTTAGTAATACTAATAAACATTATACATTTTTCTGAAATATAAATACCTTTTTAATTAATTAAACAATATTATCCGCAACAGTATTTATATTAATAATCAAAAGCAGTAAAATAAACATTAAAAAT
>CM063499.1:94961518-94964018 GCA_032207245.1 Pardosa pseudoannulata | reverse complement strand
ATATATATATTTGTGTACATATTTTGTGTGTATGTATATATATAATATGTCTGTATGGGTGAGTGTATATATATATATATACACTCATATTTCTGCACTCCTATATATATATATATATATATATATATGCGTGCAGAAATAATTAAATTCATATATCTGTATTCAATACTATATATATATATTGTGTATGTATGTATATAGTATATATGTATCTGGATTCATGCTTACGCGTATATGTATATGTACACACACTTATGTAATGTATATATACATAGATATATTCTATACATATTTATGTATATAAAATGTGTGTGTGTGTATACAGAAGTTGAGATATATAATTATACAACTGATCTGTATTTGAATTCATACTCACGAATATTATATATATAGACAAAGTTATAAACAATATTAATATAATATATATTCATATATACATATTTATGTACATGTACATATGTGTATATATATATATATATATATATACACACACATAGAGGTGTATTATATATTTATATATATAAAATTATATACGTATTTATGTATATATATATATATATATATATATATATATATATATATATATATATATATATATATATATATATATATATATAATAAAGGGAATGAATGTATATGTATAGATTTTTGTGAGATAATGAGGTGTATATGTTTGGAGTAATCTTGCACACGTTCAGTCTTCTTTGGATTTTGAGTAGAGAGCAAGAGCGGAAGTTATTTTTCGTTTGGAAGGGGTCCTCCAACGAGATATCTGGCACAAGCCGTCGCGATGCCCGAAAAACGCCTACACACACGCACGCACACACACACACACACACACACACACACACACGGCTGGCATCTGAACGCCTCCCTTATCCATAACGAAAACTGTCTTCTGCAAAAGGGCCGGGTGAAAAAAAAAAAACTCGCGCAAAGGAGATAGAGCGTCGGTGCTGCGGCGACGTTAATTACGTTAAAAATGGAAAAGGGAGCGCGGCACCAAAATAATGCTCCAAGGAAACAAACGCCGGTGTTCCGTCAAAAGAGAAGGAGAAAACAAACCAAAAATATGCGCAATTAACGCGCGCGCTCTCTCTCCGCTGGGGTTTTTGTTTTTCCCGCCGCCCTTCGAAACGATCGCACTTCACTTCACTTCTCTTCCCCCGATCGATCTTCGGAGAAGAGAAAACGTTAATTAAAGCCCTTTTCTCCCCGTTTGTTCCGCCCGATTTTTTAATTTTTAACCAACTTTTCGGCTGCCAACATCGACCGGAGAAATGAACGGGGGGGGAGAAGGCCTCTCCCCCCCTTATTATGCATTTTGCGGGGGAAAAGGGGTAAAACGTCGTAGAGGCTGCCGTTCGAAAAGGGGGCCGTGTTGAGCGAAACTTTTTCTGGAATAAAAAAGAGTTTCTTTTCGGGCTGTTCGCTGATTGGTCGGCGGCCGGGAAAAAAAGTTCTTTTTTTCGGTTTTTGCGGCGACAAGTTGCGCTCTTACGTTTTGCGGCCGCGCGTTCTCCGTTTTTATTGGTCATTGAAGCGAGTACGTAGAGTGTGTGGAGAAATAGATAAGGGAATTAGATCGCGTTTATATTTTGAGGTAGGGGGGGGGGTCTTTCCTTGTTTGTCTTCTGACACAACCCCCCCCTCTTTCTTCTCCATTCCGATTTTTTAAAATTTTTGTTTTTTTTGCTTATTTCTCGAATTTTTGCATATTTTTGCGGGCCCGCTTCGAGCTTTAAAGTAGAAATGGAATTAAAAGATAAGCCCCAGGTTTCACGTTATTTCTTTTGCCGGGAATCATTTCCTATTTCGGGTGTATAAAAGCGGATGTGCGCGTGCGCAGATGAGTCGATACGTGTTGAGGGTGTACGTGTACCGGGTTGTTGAGCAGACGAGACCTGCTAAAGATGCTTTCAGGAATGCGCGAAATCAATTCGTGTGGTAATAGAGTTAAATCACAAATGAAGCTGATAAGTATTGGATTTATATAAAAAATATTTTTAACGATTTAATCGTTAACTAAAATAAACAGGGAGGATTTTAAATTTAGAATTATACAGATTTTTTTTATTTATTTTTATTCGGATTTTCATTAGGATTTGTGTACTTGCACGAGTAGTCATAATATGGATTAATAGAAATTAATCCATATATACATATTTTTTTACATATACGGCCCCCAAAGAGATTATACATAGACATAAACGGCCCTTAAATTGTTATATATAAACATATATATATTTTTATATATATATACTGACACTGAAGGGATTATACAGACATATACATATATATATACATATACGGCCACCAAAGTGGCTATTAATAGACATATACATATTTTTACACATATACGGATCCGGAAGTGATTATACATATATACATATATTTATACATCTACGGCCCCCCGAAGACCCTATTTTCAATCTATAGCAGGTTCTTAAAGTTTTTGAGGGGTTTCCAACTCCTAAAGCCGAACGATGGTTAGGGTGTT
>CM063499.1:94904018-94909018 GCA_032207245.1 Pardosa pseudoannulata | reverse complement strand
ATTTATCGAGAGCCACAAATAATCCTTCAAAGAGCCGCATGTGGCTAGCAAGCCGCAGGTTGGTCATCCCTGGTTTATACAATTTATGATTTAAATAAATAAAAGTAAAAATTATAGTAAATAAAGTAATAAGTTTATCTTTGTTATAGAGTAATTATAAATAGACACAGCAGTCAGACTTAAAGGGTTAAAAGCAGTCTGTAATTTTCCTGTAATTCGATTCAGTGCTTTATATAAATCCATTTAGAAATATATACAAATCTTTCACAAATGGAACATACTCTGTGTGGATGTCTGTATACAAATCCGTAGTTTTGTTTTTTTTTACACAAAAAATATTTTAAGTAATAATTCAATCTTACAGAAGAAAAAAGTGTTATGGAGTTAAAGGTATTTAATAACTTTAACAACTTTAAATGGGAGATATTTTTTATCTTATTCTTTGCCTTATTATATATTTTTTAATTATTACCGTAAATACATGAGATTTTCAGTATAAGTTCTCTATTTTTATTTAATAGTTATTATAATTTCTAAAAAATAAGAAATTCTTATGATAAGTGAGATATTGTTCTAAATATAATTTTTTTATGCGCTGTGAGAAGACGCATAACAAACAAAGCGAGTGTCATTAATAATTTTTTCATTTTTATATAATTATATAACTTAAAATAATTATTAGGTATAATTCTCCAGCTATTTAAATTTTCAAAAAGTTTGAGATATTTCTCGAGAGAATTGAATTATCTAAAAAGCTTAAATAATGTTTAAAGTTTCATTTCGAGTACTATAAATAAAAGAAACTAAAGTTCGAGTTACATTCGAAATCTTAATTCGAATCGATAATATAATATAAGATAGTTTTTATACTAAAGGAAATAAACAAAATAGTTGGAGATTCATCGTAGGCAATGACTGAAAATTTGAAATAAATATAGCTTCATTTTTTTCCAGAATTTTTTTCTTTGCCTTATTATATATTTTTTAATTATTACCAGAAACACATGATATTTTCAGTATAGGTTCTCTATTTTTATTTAATAGTTTGTTCGATTGTTAATATAATTTCTAAAAAATAACTTTTTATGCAAAATGAAATTGTTCTAAAAATTAAATAAATTTTCTTACGTACTGTGCGCAGACAACACAAAGCGAGTTTGACTAATAATTTTTGCTTTTTTATATAATTATATAATTTATAATTATAAGGTATCATTATCCAAAAAGTTTCAAATATTTCACCAGGGGAATGAGTTTCAAGAAAGCTGGAATAATGTTTAAAAATTCCATTTCGAACACTATAAATACTAAAGAAAATAATCCACGAAGAAAAAAGTAGGCAGAGATTCGTCATAATTCTATAATGTACTGATGTGCAATTTCGAATCTTGAAACTTTGAGATTTTGAAAGTTTAAAATGAATTAAAAGTTTTTATGGTTTTCTTTTAAAGCTATGATATTTAATACAAAGATCGCATAGTTTTAAAGGTTCTAATTCGAATATTCAAATAGGGTTTGTTTTAAATAATTCAGAAATGTCCAAAGATTTTTAAAAATCTAAAAATAAAGTCTAATTTTCGAACGTTTAAAGGTGACGTATCCCTTTAAATATACTTTTACACATAACATCTTAAACAAATAAATTTGAATATTATTATTAATACATTAAGTAACACCCCATTAGAAATTAGAACTAAAATTTACGTTACGGGAGCGAGAAATTTTTCTAATAATCTTAATTAGATCTGTAGAATAATTATCGAACAATTTATAATTTAAAAAATGCGTCATTGCTTGAATGATATATACCATTACAATTTTAAAACAGTCTGTAATTTTCGTGTAATTCGATTCAGTGTTGTAGAACAGAATTATTTTAATAGTATTCTTAACTATAATATTTAATGAAATAGAAAATATTAAAATTGCTCTTAAAATGTTTGTTCACTCTGAATAAAAGAATGATTGTACATATTAAGGTAAAGTCTAATATTACTTTATAATTTTGAGACACAATGTCTTGTTCTTAGTTAAAGAAAAGGAAAACTTGTTATTCTAAATGTTATTCTGAAAAACATTTTAGAATAAATTTATTGTAAAATTACAAAAGAGAAAAACTTTTGTTATTATAAATAGTATTCTGTAAAACATTTTAGAATAAATTTATTATAAAGCTACAGAAAACTTTTGTTATTCTGAAAAACATTTTAGAATAAATTTATTATTACATTAAAGTTAAATTTATTGCAGCTTGAATTTTTTTAAACAAGTGTTTTAAGTTATCAACATAATGTCTACTTCAACACTGTCATTTTAGTAGAATTTGATGTTTAAGAAGTAAATAACAAGATATCAAACTGGGATATGAATTGTAAACATCATTAGAATTTAGAAAATATATCTAAATGTTTACAGTTTAGTACATAAAAATTCAGTGCTGCTGTAAGGGGAACTTAGGAATTTCTTTGAAAGTTTTAGAAGTTAGAATTTAGAAGTTAGAAGAATTTCTTAGTAGTTATTGCAATAGATTTAAATTTCTTATTAGATTATTTCTAAACAAATGAGTTATGAGCGCACTTACCCACTTAGAATTTTAAAGCAATTTTTTTTTGTCAATTTGCTGGGAGTCATTCTAAATTAGTTTAATTAAATTAGTTTTAGTACATTTTTATAAAATTTAATACCTATTTGAGGCTTTAAAAGGAATTTGAGTTATAAGAAAAGGAATTAATGCCACAAAACACTTTTCAATTTAATTTTACAACATTTTATAAACTCGTTGAGAATTTTTGAATAAATTAACTTATTGGAATTTTAGAATAAAATCTACATCTTTATAGTAATAAATACCTGTATATATACCTGTACCTATAGTAATAAAGTAAAATTGACATTATCTAAACAAAAATTAATAGGAGAGAAATTCCAAATAAAATTTATAGAATTTCAGAGTTTGGATGAATTTCTGAATAACCTGAATTTTAGAAAAATTAATATTAGTAATGATTTATAAAATTTAATATAGCTTAATGATTTAAAAAGAATTTAGTTATAAAAACGGGAATGAAAGCAACAAAACTTCTCAATAAATTTTAAAAATATTTTACAATAATTAATGTAATTTTAAATATTTTACAAGCATTCTATGTACAAGTCTAGAAAAAATTTATTGTAGTGTCGGTCTAATTAAAGCATTAAAATAATCTTAACTTTTTTGCAATAGATATTTGTTTAAAAAAATTAAAATTTCCATTATCTAAGCAAATTGATAAAACATTGGAATTTCAAAAAAATATTTTTTTGAATGAGATTTTACTTGCATGAATATCTTGAATTCTTATCCATGAAATAATAAATCAATCTTACAAATTTTGAAAGAACATAGTTTTAAATGAAAAAGTGAAAAATAAAACAAAATAAAATATTATAATATTTAAAACATTATTCCAAATAATTTCGATACGTACTTTGAAATAACTTTGCTTTTTAGGAGAGAATTAAAGATATTCATGCAAGTAAAATCTTATTCTAAATAAAATAATTTGGAGTAAGATTTTACTTCACGTAGTATCTTGAATTTGTGTCCAGAAATTTGAATTTTGCCGTTTAAAGAATTTGAATTTTGTCCAAAATTTGAATTTTGCCCAAATAAATAATTCAAAGAATATGTATACATTGTTGATTTATTCCTCTAAATCAATTTTTAGATGTTTTGAAAAACAAAAATATACAACGAAATGTAAAAATAACTACTTGAGTAGTCAAGTCCTGCAATCAGTTGTAAGAAATTTTGAAAATAATTGAAAAGTTGCATAAAATAGTAAATTAAAATAAAAAAAAATTTGAAAGAATTTTGTTTTAAATGACAAAATAAAACAATATAAAATGTTATATAATATATAAAACCTCATTCCAAATATATATTTTAAAGTTTTACTTACATGAATATCTTAATTTTTTGTCTCCATAAATTTGAATTTTTTCCTTTTAAAACAAGGTTTAACGAATATGTATTGGTGATTTATTCCTCTAAATCAATTTTTAGATGTTTTGAAAAACAAAAATATACAACGAAATGTAAAAATAACTACTTGAGTAGTCTAGTCCTGCAATCAGTTTTACGAAATTTTGAAAACAGTTGAAAAGTCGTGTAAAACAGTTAATCAAAATTAGAAACTTTGAAAGAAATGACAGTGAAAAAACAAAACAAAATACAGTGTTATATATAAAACTTAAATCCAAATAAATAATTTGAATTATGCCGTTTAATACAAAGTTCTGCGAATAGGTATATATTGTTGATTTATTCCTCTAAATCATTAATCCGTTGTACGAAATTTTGAAAACAATTGAAAAGTCGCGTAAAATAATTAATCAAAATTAGAAACTTTGAAAGAATTTTGTTTTAAATGACAAAATAAATCAATATGAAATGTTATATAAAACCTCATTCCAAATAAATATTTTGAAGTTTTACTTGCATGAATGTCTTAATTTTTTGTCTCCATAAATTTGAATTTTGCCTTTTAAAACTAAGTTTAACGAATAGGTATGTATTGTTGATTTATTCCTCTAAATCATTTTTTAGATGTTATTAAAAATTAAAATTTGTAAAAGTGATGACTTGAGTTTGTATTGCAATTATTTGTACGAAATTCAGAAAACATTTAAAAAGTCACGTAAAATTATAAATCAATATTAAACACTTTGTTTTAAGCGAAAATAAAAAAATAATTTCAGCGTAGAAATGGAACGCATGAGTCTATTTAAAATCCCATTTAAATGAATTCCGCTCGGGATTTTAGTGAGATATCGAATTTTTGTTTAGCAAATGGAGATCTTAATTGCATTATGTCACATGTCTCGCAATTGTCATCGAGCATTTATTTAACTGTTGCCACTTCTGAAACTTAATCAATACTTTTTTTTTGTTTCGGTTGTTACTCATTAGCTGTTTAATAATGGAATACAATAGGATTTTCATAAGCATTAAAACAGGG
>CM063499.1:94889018-94891518 GCA_032207245.1 Pardosa pseudoannulata | reverse complement strand
GAGGCATCCATATTGTATTTTTCATGAGTTAGGGTTAGCGACGTTCGAAATTCACCCCCTTTCTCCCCCTTTTCTGGCATTTAATGTCATTATTTCGAGCTCTATTTTCCCCTGTTATGAGTAGGCGATTAAATTTATCAATTTGTCACAAAAAAATCAGTTTTTTAGAAATTCAATTTAAAAATTTTATTGGATAAATTGTTTTATAATTTGATAAAAATTCAGAAATATGCTGGAGTAAATTATTTATTTATTTATTTAGAAGCTATAATACGCTTATTACGAAGTTTTTCATGCTAACACTCAAAGTCTAGCCCTTTAACTGCTCACTATCGGTATCTTTTCTACGCTTCCGGTGATGATTAAACAGCTGTATCATGACTTCTAATGATTCTAGAAACAAACTGAAGATTGTTTTCGAAATTTAAAGGACTGATATTTAAAATAAACGAGTGAATTTTTTTTCGCTATTTTTCATGAAAATAGCTATTTGAACGTGATCGGTTACCTTAAAAGGAATAAGAGTTGAAAAAAATTTTTTTTCGAAGATTTTTAAGTATAATAATTTTGATATATTGCGTGAGTGCGTGAGTGTTACTTACATCAAAAATTTTAATTTATAAAAATTATAAACTTTGTCCTGAGTTATATAAAATTATTCTTTCTAATTTTTAAAATAACTTTTATAATTTCTAATTTTATTAGTTTTGATAGTGGTTTGTAACTTTCGTACTTTAGCCAGTTTTAAGAAAAAAAAATTTCTTGGAATCCTGTGGTTCTTTTGAACTAGCTTCGAAGTTTCAAGTCGCTTTATTAGAAAACGATCTTTGTTTCTGGGAGATCTACAAGAAGAAGCAATTTTCTCCACTATCCTTAACCATTTCTTCGAATTTCGAATTATATTCGAGCCTAAATAGAATATATCATTAACTCCAAAAGAATTACGGTGTTTATTCGTCTTGTAGGTAAGAAAAATGATTCCTTTACAGGAGAAAAAAAAGTTCTAAGAATCTCCCTTCCGCAGAATTCGAAATGGGTTCGCAAACAGAAACCCTTTTATTTTCTCGAACAGAAATTTCCAATGATTCCACCTCGTCAAATGCGGTTAGGCCCAACAGCACGCCACCGTAGTCTTCAATTACTGGCTTCTTTTTTTCTGGGGAAATAACAGACACCTCAACTTGGACGGTTCAAAGGGGGTCACCGACCGCCGACTCCCACGAACACTCCCAGTCCATCTGAATCGAACGTGAAGAAAAAGAATAATTTCCCTCTTTTTTATTTTTTTCCCTTCCTTACCAAATGTTGTTTACGGAAGATGACTTCCTCCAGAGAACCTGGGTCCTAACGGGTTTTTAACAACACAAAAAAAGTCGGCAGAAGGTGACCTAGTTACCTTGAAAAACCGCAACCCTTTTTTTCCTCTAGTTTCGACGCCTGGAAGAGTTGGAAAAGGAAAAAATATAGAAATGGGAGGGGGGGAGGACATAAAGGGGTTCTAAAAAAGTCCTCCCCCCCTCCAAAGGGTTGTGGTTTCGGTTCTCTTTCCTTCCTCCCCCCTTCCCTTTTTTTGTTGTTTCTTTTAGGGCAGTCGTTACTTTTTGTGCAAGGCCGTAGAACGGTTCAGTTGGCAGTGAGTCGGTGAGTCAGTCAGGACGTTGTGCAAATGTGTGGAATAAACAAGGCTTTCCCGCCACCTTTGCTGGGATAGCTATGTGCAATAAGGGTGGTTTGGTGGGATTGAGTAAGCCTCAATAAGTCGCTACGCTTTTAACTATGATGTATCAAGGTATGTAAGCCTAATTTTCTAGATATATCTTCTATCTGTGCTTCTCTAGCACTATTCGACGTGGCAAGTTGTGAGGAATAGATATCATATGTATAAATTCATAGAAATTAGGATAATTAAAAAAAACCCCACTGAACAATGTGAACATTCTAAACCTTTTACTTTTATTTAAACCTTCATTGCAAAGTGAACATAATGTTTTAAAACAATCCATTATAAACTATTTTCTCTTATTTAAATTTCCGTTGAAAATTGAACACTTTTTAAAACAACCCATTATAAACTATTTTCTCTTTTTTTAAATCTTCCTTGCAAATTAAACAATGTTTTAAAACAACCCATTCTAAAGGATTTTCTCTTATCTAAATCTTCATTGAAAGTTAAACATTGTTTTAAAACAACCCATTATATACTATTTTTCTTATTCAAATCTTCATTGAAGATTGAAAATGTTTTAAATCAATCCATTATAAACTATTTTCTCTTATTTAAACCTTCATTGCAAATTGAACATAATGTTTTAAAACAACCCATTATAAACTATTTTCATTTATTTCAATCTTCATTGAAAATTGAACATGTTTTAAAACAACTCATTATAAACTAATATTTAAATCTTCATTGAAAATTAAACATGTTTTAAAACAAACTATTTTCTCTTATTTAAATAAATCTTCATTGAAAATTGAACGGAATGTTTTAAAACAACCT
>CM063499.1:94861518-94866518 GCA_032207245.1 Pardosa pseudoannulata | reverse complement strand
TATCCTTTGCCGAAATGAGGAGGGGGGTTATTTCTTTTTAAGATAAAAACTCGCATCATTGTAAAAACCAGGGGGGATGAATCCACTATAAGATTTTAAAAAAAAACTACAAATGTGTAGTCCCTCCTCCCCGGAATTTTTTTATTATTATTTCTAGATTCTCCGCTTCTTTTTTCATCCCCCCTTCTCTTCCAGAGCTCTGAAAAACTCCATCATCTGAGAGGAGAGAGAGACTAGGGGAGGAAAAAAAATAGGAAGTTCTTCGAAAACCGGAGGGGGGGGGCTGCTCAGGAAGCAGTTGCAATAATAACCTCCGAAAGGCACTATCAACAAAAATACTTTCCAGAATGGTAAAGGGGAAAGGGGGGGATCACTATTGACCTACTTTCCATCCATTGAGGAAACCGGAAAAAGCGAAAAAACTGAGGGTAGTAAGGGTGAAAGAAAAGAAGGAAAAAAAAAAGAATTTTTTTCAAGGAGACTCTAGAATCTGTCGGTCAGTGACCGAAATGTAAAATTTAATAAAAAAAAAAGAGAGACCTTGAGTTTTTTCTTTTTCTTTTTCTTTTTTTTTCTTCCTTTTCTTTTCGCGTTACCCCTCCCCAGGTGGAAAAAGATAATCGATTTTTGATCTTGCATCCTCTCTCCATCCTTTGGAAAAGTCGAGTATCTCCTTCTGTATTCTGGGGGTAGAGTTTAGATGTTTTTATGTTTCGTTTAGAGTAGGGGGGTGTACTTAGATTGTGAGCGAGAGATCTGTGACCTGAATTCTTGGGTCTTCTAGGATAATTATTCGATTTCTCTCCCCCCTCCCCCCATGTGAATTGGAGTTTTCTTAGCACTCCAGTTTCAACCTCTTGGTGAGCTTTTTTAGCTCGTCTGTGTTCCGTGCGTAATGCTTTTGTGGTGATGGTTGTTTTTCTTTTGCCCGGATGTTCTGCAGCAGAGCTATTATTCGAGTTCGAGTACTCATTCATGGTAACTTTTATCGATGCAGTTCGATGAAGAAATATGCCACTTCTTTCGCGATGCCACTCAAAACGAAATCTTCGCGGAAATTATTTATTTTAATTTCTCGCGACATCTAGTGCTTGGATATTTCTTGTGCGGGCGCTGACTTCAAGCACGTATTCCCGATTCAAATGAAAATGTATTAAACATTTCTTGGTGTACCGTAAATTTGGCTTTTATGGATTAGTAGATTAAAACATTCGCGACCGTGAATTCACATCATCTCAAGTTCTATGGATGGTTGCAACTGACGTGAATTCCCTCACTGCAATTTTCGATTGCGGTACCTTGCTTAATAGACACTGTTATTAACACATTGCTGGCACACTGTTGCTAACACACGACTGATACTTGAGAGCGGGACACGTACTAGTACTTTTTCTGACGATTGATACTTGAGCGCAGGTCACGTACTAGTATGGTATGGTGTAACAGCGCGGTTTGTTGGTGGGTACAAAAATAACGGTATAGACAGGAAAACGAAACCGAATGTTCTTGTCTTACTACATATATTCTGGAAAAATGAAAACAAAAATTAGTTTTTACATTATTAGTTTTAGGATTGCTCTTTTCCCTTTTTTTTTTAAATGTAAAAATGTTTATATATAACATAATTCGAAAAACTAAAACTATATACGATTATTTCTATTTGATTTCTCCTATTTAAGACACTATTATACATTTATAAACTCAAAAATATAATTTTTGTTTACAAAAATCTTATGGTTATTTATATATTTCTATTTATATATTTGCTTATATTTCAATATAAAATACAAAAATTTGGTTAAAAAATGAAATAATTTTTGATCTATTAACTGAATAACTAAATTTATGGGAAAAAAAACGTCCGCTCCCGGTACACTCTGCTTCGAAATGTACCAGCACACAATGTATTAACCCCTTCCGGTATGATTTAATAATGAAAAACTGTGCATGAAATAACCATTTAATTTTTATTTAAAAAACTTGTTTCATTTTACAATTCTTACATATTCTTAATTAAAATCCACTTTTTACATAGTGTTAAATAATATCAGAAACAGTAAAATTAAGAAAATATCAAAGCAAAACATTAATAAGGTATACAGATAATAGTCTTCGAGCTAGTGGTACTTTTCAAAACAAAGTGCAAAGGAATTGTTTACACCGCCAAGTAGTCTCACTTTTAATTGGATTCTTGTAACACACGCGGCATTTCTTAGTAGGTTTTCTTTTATTCGGACTCATTCATTTGGCAATGACTTGTACCAAGTAAACAACATGCAATAGTGACTTGGGATAAAAGGGTTGCCAAATTCAGTACACTAGAAATTTTAAACTAAATTAATTATCGTATTTAACAGTAACTTTAATCGCATGACGAATGTAGCTCGTCATTGTGCGGTATGGAATGAAAAACTAATGACGAGCTAGACTCGGAAGGGGTTAATAAAAATGTTTTTGAGGATAAGTTTTGATTATTACTACCTGTACTTAAAAAAAAAAAAAGGGGGGGTATAAATTTTTACGACTATTGATACACAACTGAAGAACACATCTGAGTTCTTTTGGTAAAATGTACCATTCTAGTCCACCACTTCATAGAAAAAGGAACACAACTTTTAGCCTACTACTCCACTAGTTCGAGATAACAGTCGTAGCCAAATTGTAATCTTTAGTTGTTTGTGTAATCTCCTACGTAGGTCAAAACTAGAAGGCTAGGCCCAGGAAGTTCTGTGCACCATTTTCACTGAGTCACTGAGTTCGAGATACAACCGTATATGCCTCGAATAAATATGCGAAGAACAGCTGAAAATCAAGTATTCAATTCATTCTTCAAATCTTCTGGTTGTTATTTATATACTTCTATTTCTATATTTGTTTCTATATTTCAATATAAAATGCGTAAAGTGGGTTCAAAAATGAAATCATTTTCGATCTCTTGAGATTGAACTGAATAACTCAATGGACGCGCCGAACGCCCTCTCCCGGTACAATTCCGCTGCGAAATAGACCAACACACGATGTTTTAATTTCCCAAGATTTTCACTTTCGGAAACTAATATATTTTTAAATACTTGATAAAATTATACAAAATATTGTTAGGCATTAATACCTCTTATAATTCTTGTAAAATCATTAAAATAATTAATAGAGTAGAATTTTGAAATAGAGATTTGACTATCGGCTACATAACTTTATAATAGTTTTTAACACACAACTTAAATTTAAACAATTACATTTTGAATAAATAAAAAGAAATATTTAATATTAAATAAAAAATTTATACAAAAAAAGGAATTAATTTTAAGCAATCCGTCATTAAAATTAGCCATATATTTAACAAATTGTATGCGTTGTACACTAGTACGTTTTCTGACGATGGATACTGGAGCGCGGGTCACTTACTAGTACGGGTGAGTGTCACAACATAGTTTGTTGGTGGGTACAAAAATAACGGTATAGACAGGAAAACGAAGCCGAATGTTCTTGTCTACTACATACATTCTGGAAAAATGGAGACCAATAAAAACTCGTTTTGACATCAGTCGATGCAGAACCACAAAACGGGAAGGTGGATTCAAAAAATCAATTTATATTTAAACTGAACTTTTTATTTATCCTTGCAAAAATGATGTATATGTATATATATATATATATATATATATATATATATATATATATATATATATATATTTGTTTATTTCTATATTTGTTTTTATATTTGAATATAAAATACGAAAAGTGAGTTCTGAAATGAAACAATTTTCGATCTCTTCAGATTGAACCAAATAACTAAATGGACGCTCCAAACGCCCGCTCCCGGTACCGCTGCGAAATGTACCAGCTGCGAAATGTACCAGCACACAATGGGTTAATAACAGACCAAATTTTCGATAGCAGAAGAAAAAAACAATACCAGCAACTGTCGAAGGAATTACGAGATTTCACAATGTGGAACAGGAAAAGAAATATAACAAACACGTGACCAACACGTGCCATCAAGAGAAAAAAAAAGTTTTTTTCATCAGGAAGCGTAAAATATGTCTTGAGAAAAAAAATACCCCACAACCCTTTCTTAAGACGGGGTTGAAAGGGTTAGAAGGAACAGGTTCTTTTTTAACCCTTTCCTTCCTCGAAACAGGTGTTAAAAGGATGGGAGAGTTTTCTTATTTAGTTTCTTTTCGACTTTTTACGTACAGCTTTAGATTCTTTAGAAAATATGAGTGACTTTCTAACCTAATTCGTCCTTTTTTTCAGTCACTGAATTTCAGTAAATAAACTGAAGGAATTTTTTGTGTGAAAGGTATTGATCTGAAATTTCTTTCCTTTTACAGAATTAAGTGGACGTATAATTTTATTGAAATTTTATTTATTACTATTTATACACGCTCAATAATTTATCTTCATACTCCTCTAAAGTCTCCCGATACTGTGAATGCAGTTTAGAATCACGTTCAATTCATTGAGTCTGTGTTCCTCCTTTTTTTTTTCTGTTAAAGAACTTCAGTAAATCAACACAAACAATTTTGTCTTGATAATATTGATTAGAAATTGCTTTCCATTTGCAAGATTAAGTGGACTATACTAATTTCCTTCTATATTACGCACCACCTTAGATTCTTTAGAAAATATGAAAGAACTAGCATATAGCCCGTTATAGGACGGGATTACTAAAATTTTTTATTTTCCAGAATTGTTTTAGGTTGATTTTTGGCTGATAGTGATCTGGTTTACGCTCGATAATGTGTTTTTTCTTCACACTCCTCTAAAATCTCCCGATACAGTGAATGCAGTTTAGAATCACATTGTATTCATTTAGTCAAACCGTGTGGTTACGTATAAAAAACAAACACACATACGACAAACTTCTTCATTTTGAAAGATATATAACTTAATTACTCATAATTTATAAGTGGAATGGTAATTTCCTTCTATATTATGCATCACCTTAGATTCTTTACTAAATATGAACGACTTAGAATCTTAGTTCATCCTTTTTTATG
>CM063499.1:94844018-94854018 GCA_032207245.1 Pardosa pseudoannulata | reverse complement strand
TTATTTTTATTATTTTTTTTTCTCCCTTTGTGTTCGGCGTTCTAATTGCTATTAATGTTTCTTCTTTTTTTTTTCTTTTTTTTGTTCGCCATTAACATAAAGAGATGTTACTAAGCATAACAATTATTTGCTTTGTTTAGTTTGTATTTGCCTTTTTTGCGTGCACTTTAGCTGAGATCAATAATTAAGTGTTTTTTCTTTCTTTTTTATTTAAAAAAAAAAACTGATTTATCTGTGCTTTATTTCGCGTAGATCAGTAATAATAAATTGGAAGCTTTTTGGAATGTGTCCATTAGTATAATTTTTTTCTTTGTCGAATTTTTTTTTCAGAGTAATTCCTTTAAAGGAATGTGTTCTTTTAAAATTATTTTAATTGAAGATTTATAATTATTTATTTACGTCCCACACATTTCATTATAAGTATTTAAAATTTTTAATAAAAATAATGGATAGTTTTAAGTAAAATTGTCTGACTGTTCTAAAAATTAGTTCGACGATTAAGTTGATCATTATAAGATTTTTTAAAACCATTTTTAAATTGAAAATCATAAAATCTATGCTTGCTTGGTTGCACCAAAAGTTTTTTTTCTCAAATTTTGTTAATTTTTTTATGCAATTTATTATGTTATATGCTATTATGAAATTTTACTAAAAAGAATCTGGAATAATTTTTTTTTCTCGGAGAAAGATATTTCTGTAATGTGCGATCAACTAGGTTCTTAACATCTGCTAGTTCTAAATTCGAATTTAAACAACATAACTCCTTGTCGTAGCGAGAAATTCTAATTGTATCTCAAAATTAATGTACTAATAAAACAAAACAAATATATATTAATATAACATTCTTATAATACATTAATATAACAAACCTAACGTAAATTAATATAGCAGACCAAATATAGATTAACAAAACAGATCCAACGTAGATTAACACAGCAAATTAAACATAGATTAATCTAGCAGACCTAACAGATTAACATAGCATACTAAACATAGATTAATATAGCAGAGTAAACATAGATTAACACAGCATACTAAAAATAGATTAATAAAGCAGACCAAACATAGATTAACATAGCAAACCAAACATAGATTAACATAGCAGACCAAACATAGATTAACATAGCAGACCAAACATAGATTAACATAGCATACTAAACATAGATTAACATAGCAGACCAAACATAGTTTAACATAGCTGACTAAACAGATTAACATAGCAGACCAAAGATTAACATAGCGGACTAAACGTAGATTAACGTAGCAGACTAGACATAGATTAATATATCACACCTGACATACTCTTAAGTAGCAATTTTTTTATATTTGATAATGTGCACCATTACTCTTAAAAATTCTAATAAATACCATGAAGTTAATTTCGGTTTAAAATGGAATCTTCGAAAGAGTGAAAATTCTTCACTGACATTATTTTCACACTTTTGTTTACATTGTATTACACTGTTATCAGATCTCAGAGCTAGGATCTTGATTTTTTTTAGTCAACATCAAATATTTATTAGAATGAAAGCACATCCTTCAAAAGTATTTTTTTCCTCTTTTATTTATATATAATTGCATTCATTTTGCATGTATTTTGTATTAATATCTCCAAAAGCATTATTCACTCTTTTGTTTATATAACATCATTCGTTGATTTTGAGGTGCCGTGCTTGCATAAATGTTCGTAGCCGTTCGGAATCGTCTTTAAGCTATAGGTCCCGGTCTCATTAGCCCTCGTGTTGCAAAACAGTAGACCGTAGTGCTCTAAACCTAACCAAAGTTAAGAAAAAAAAATAAAAAAGGGAAAAGAAATTATGACATATTTTATTTTTCTTACAAAATTGCATACATTGTATCACAACAAAAGTAAAAAAAAAGTACGATATAATCAGTTCTTTGTAAACTGCCGTTTTGTGATAGTTATATATTCTTTTAGCTCCTACATTCTGTTCCTTCAAACCTTAATCACCATTTATAATGAAAAATACTTTTATAGAGGCTTAACGATTAAAAAAAACTATGTCAAAATATTTCTGTAGTAGAAGTGTTCTCTAAAATCGAAAACATTTAACCTATCGCGACATCCAATATGTATTTCATTTGTGGCAACGGCGAGTGCTATGTCACGTGAGACATAATTGTGTTTGCAATGAAATTCAATTAACATGGCTATTCTGTTTGGGATAATTGCAACATTGCTCTTCGGCTTTCATTAATCACACGCTACGTTAGGCCACACGCAACTTCGATATAGAGTTGGACAACAGAATTCGAGACCATTGTTCTGTCTCTGCCGTCCCATCTGCCGAATGGAATTAATTTAGAATTTAGAACAGGAGTTCTCGAGCTGTTGGAAATCTGAGAGGGTTTAATGCGTTGTAGTTATTTCGACTCTGTGCAATGCATACTGTTTTTTAAAATCCAGTAATATCTATTTGTCACTCAATCTTTATCTATCTCTCGCTCTCACTCTCTCGCTCTCACTCTCTCTCCTTCTGAATACATTGTGAATATTCCTTTGCGAGTTAAAATGAGGTTCGAAAACGGATAAGATTAACCGGTGTCACGATCCCATAAAGCGATCATTTCAACATAAAAATGAATAGAGAAAATCGGGACCGAGTGATTTCGATAACAATAAGCGATTGATAACGTTAACCGCGATCCCATTAAGAATAGTATGTGTATGTATGTACCTGTGTATATGTATATATGTATATGTATGTATATATGTGTATGTATGTATGTATATATGTGTATGTATGTATGTGTATGTATATATGTATATGTATGTATGTATATATGTATGTATATATGCATATATGTATGTATGTATATATGCATATATGTATGTATATATGCATATATGTATGTATATATGCATATATGTATGTATATATGCATATATGTATGTATGTATATATGCATATATGTATGTATGTATATATGCATATATGTATGTATGTATATATGCATATATGTATGTATGTATATATGCATATATGTATGTATGTATATATGCATATATGTATGTATGTATATATGCATATATGTATGTAT
The DNA here is from genome assembly GCA_032207245.1 of Pardosa pseudoannulata. NCBI lineage: Eukaryota > Metazoa > Arthropoda > Arachnida > Araneae > Lycosidae > Pardosa > Pardosa pseudoannulata. Next base: position 94,850,955 of record CM063499.1, on the reverse strand, counting down.
GTATATATGCATATATATGTATATATGCATATATGTATGTATGTATATATGTATATGTATATATGCATATATGTATATATGCATATATATATGTATATATGCATATATATATGTATGTATATATGCATATATATATGTATGTATATATGCATATATATATATATATATGTATATATGCATATATATATATATGTATATATGCATATATATATGTATATATGTATATATGCATATATATGTATATATGCATATATATATGTATGTATATATGCATATATATATATATATATATATGTATGTATATATGTATGTATATATGCATATATATATATATATATGTATATATGCATATATATATGTATATATGCATATATATGTATATATGTATGTATATATGCATATATATATGTATATATGTATGTATATATGCATATATATATGTATATATGCATATATATATGTATGTATATGTATATATATATGTATATATATATGTATGTATATATGTATGTATATATATGTATATGTATATATGTATGTAAATATGTATATATGTGTGTGTGAGTGTGTTGCATATATACAACATACAAATACGGATATATTTATCTAGGGTAAAACGTGTGTACATATTTTTAAAATTTTATCATTGTCATTCTATAAACCATTTTTATATAATTGAATGGTTGAAAATTCGTTCTTAAATCCGTCTTCAGTAATACTCAAAATTCCACTCTGGCAGATATTTTGTTTACGGACTTTCGGTTCATGCTTGATAATGTATACGAACAGTCTCTAAACCGTTCGATTTGACACCCAGTTCTACAGATGCGAAAGAAAGTAAAAAGACAGTGTATTGTATTTACTTTTCAATCTCGTTCTAGCACATGTTATCGAACACTGGATCGAACGTTAAGTCCCATATGCGATATCCTTGCAGATAAGGGTTTAAAGTAATTACTTTAATCTATTTTTATCACTTCTATTAGGAGCAGCGTATAAGGTTCAACCCCGAATATTGGAGTTCAACTGTTAATAATCCATTATAAACCTATGTTAGCAGCCCTTAATAACGAACTGTGTGCTCTGAATTTCTGGAATCTGGTGTCTTTTCTCCCCATCGCATGGAATTCTATTTCTAGACAACAGCGCCTCTTTCAATTTATTTTTAACTTAGTTCGAAATATGACGACGGGGCTGAGCCCTGCATCTGATTCTCTCAGCAGAGCAACCGAGTCGAGAGCGTATCGGATCTTGTAGCAGACAGTGGGCTATAATCGTTTTTTTTTTCGTACACCCCCCCCAAAAAAAAATGGACTATACGTTTATTATATGCATCTAAAATGAAAAAAAATATTTCAGACCTTGAGAACTTGACCAACTGGCTCTCTCTCTGAACAGTTTTGATGAATTTACAATGAATTTGATGGAAATGATGTACCGTCATGAATATTGTAATTTACATGATAATGTAAATTCATTTTAATGTAAATTATATCATTGGTTTGGTTTGGTTTGGTTTGGTTTGGAGTGCTACGGTCTACTTTTTGCAAACACGAGGGCTAATGAGACCGGGACCTACTGCTTAAAGCTGATTCCCAACGACTACGAACATCCATGCCACTGTGGGATTCGAACCCACGAACTCCTACTTATTACTATATAGGGGATGTGTTACGTGTTTATTGATGAAATTTGGTTTTCAAAGAATTTTTTCTAGTGCATAAACTATTTACATATATTAAATAAGTTTTTTTTTTTTTCTCTCTTGTAATGGTTAAAGGATTTTGAGAAAGGAAATGATAATTGTAATAAAGGTTAGGTTTAAATTTAAGTCGATAGCAATTAGAGTGACAGCAAACGAAGTAGGTAAATTTCTGTTTGACAAAACGTCTCTAAAAAAAAGTTAAAACTATTTGACGGCTTTTCCGAAGTTTCGTGTACATGCGCGAGCTTGGAAGATTTTTGTCATACCCGTCTCTCACAATGGTAATTTCTCCTCCCCAGTACATAGCAGCTACTGCGGTGTTCAGTTTCAAGCTGTGAGAAGCAGGGCACAATCCCATTTTTGTGCCCTCCACCCCCATTGCAAATTTACAGAGACAAGTTATTATCATCATTACAGTCATATAAAAATTATAACATTGAATTAGCAAACATATTTAAGAAATGAGCATTAAAGTGATATTCAAAATCAAAAACACCCAATTTTCATTTTACGTCATCATTATTATCTCTGTTTAGCCATGCTAAAAATGAAGGACTTTTAAAGACCTAGAGTGACCCACTTTTTTTATTTTTACCTTGTCACACTCACAAGCTCTGTGGTGCAGAAATATATATTAATAATAGAATTAAAAATAATTTAAATGGATTAGATGTTTTAATGATTTATAGTGGTACGTTGCTAATAATCTGTCTTATAAATAGGCAACAATCCATAGGATAAAAAGAGCACCAGGTTCGTCGAGGGAATTCGTTATCAGGTAAATAACAGTAAAATTAAAGTAAATAGGACAAACACAATTACCTCGTACGATAATTTATTAAAACTTAACGATGGTAGCGTAAGTTTGCAATTTTTCCCCACTTAATATGTGTTTTAAGCACTCGACTCCATTTTCGTGCCCCAAGTGCCCGTGCGATAATCAAGCCCTGGTGGGAAAGAAAAAAAGAAACTTCTAGTTGTTCATCGGAACTTGACATTCTTTAAAAGTTTTTCCAACACCTCTGATGCAACAAAACTGCTGACTGCGTGCGTTCTTGAGTACACAGTCGTTTGCAGAGTGTTCCTGCCCCGTTTCTTTTTGGGAAGTCGAAGACAACACCCCCTCTCGGCGCTGACTCACTCGGATGGATGGGGTGTTGTGTCTAGACCCGATGTATTTTTAGCCTCATAAAGCCTCGTTTTCGGTGTAAATAAACGGGAGGAGGGGATGCCTCGAAAGATGGAGCGTGTAGGTTTGCGAAGATCGCCCATGAACCCACCACACAAAAGTTCGAAAGAATTTCGGTATTTAAGTTCCCCAAACAGAAAGTATATCTTAATTTATTAACTTAAACAGTGCCTTTGTAATATTAGTCTCTATTAATTTAACGCTAGAAGCGCGGCAACTTCCGTGTCCCACAAACCGGGGGGTGGGTCGAATGGACCTCCAAAAATGACATCCATGTTGTTATTCAAAAAAGACACCAAGGCGCAGCAGGGTGTATTTAGACGCAATCACAGTTATTCATCTTTAGACATTAAATTAGAATAATAAAATAACATATTTCTGTGTATGGATGTTTTCAGCTGTAACTGGATCATTTTAAAGCACAAATGAATAGTGAAAATTGGGACCCAGTGATTTCGATAACATTAAGCGATTGATAGCATTCACTGCGATCCCATTAAGCGGAGACCTCTGTATATATATATGTATGGTTGACTGAATAATATGTATTTCAATGGGCTTCCGACGCAAAGTTTCTCTCTTTAAGAAGCTGTTAAACGTGATTTCACGATGTAACTCCCAACGGTGTGAATCTGCGCGAAGGGAAGGTACGGCAAATTTGCCAAATGAGTATCATTTATGTCATATTTACAAATGTATATAATCTTCAACCAGTGTTTAATTTAATGGGAACGGCGTCTATACCTCCCGCTTCTTTATGAAATCGCCTGTAGTCGTCGTAATAACGGGGGAACCACCTTCGGTGTATCTGGAAAATCTCAATCTCCCAAAAGAAAACTTCGGAGTCGCGTTCGCGTAATAACAGCACTGCCGGCGCGTGAACTGCGCCGATAATATCATCCGACACAGCTGCTTGCATTCCACACACAACCCCCCCTTGCGCTAAACACCTGGGAAAAAATGGAGTATCGAGGGTCCCCTCTTAATAACAAGCCTCCGCCGCGCGCGTTATAATCGGGGGCCCCCACGTTACATACCTGAGCTGGGCCCCTCCGTAATAACACGTTACGAAGTGGACTGTTTGTATGTGTGAACTGTTAGGAAGGGACTTGAGTGAGGACGTGGATGCCATACGGCATTTTGGGCTATTTGCTTTTTGCGTGTGAGATCGCCCGAGGCATCTTGGGCATTAATAGTGCGGTCATTAAGGAACGTTTAGTATTCGGAGGCCTCGGGTAATTAAATTTTGCGGCTTCCGGTCTTGTGTTAAATGGTTCTCGCGTTTCGTTTGAGCAAAGAATACCTCTGATTGCTCAATTTTTGAGGATGTCCTCGGGCGATTCGCATGTCCAGCTTGAACTCTTGGTATTAAGCCACGTTAGCTACTCTTTGAATTGGAAAGAGATTCAAACCCAACTCGAACTCTCGGTATTGAGCCACGTTAACCATTCTTTCTATTGGAAAGAGATTCTCATGTCCAGCTCCAAGTCTTGGTATTGAGAAACGCTAAGTATCCTTTGAACTGGAAAGAGATTCTCATGTCCAGCTCCATGTCTGGGTATTGAGCCACGTTAAATATTCTTTGAATTGGAGAGAGATTCTCATGTCCAGCTCAAATTCTCGGCTTTAAGCTAAGCTAACTATTCTTTGAACTGGAAAGAAATTCTCATGTCCAGCTGCAAGTCTTGGTATTGAGCTACACTAACTATTCTTTGAACTGGAAAGAAATTCTCATGTCCAGGTTGAACTCTCGCTATTGAGCCACACTAACTATTCTTTGAATTGGAAAGAGATTCTCATGTCCATCTTTATGTCTTGGTATTGAGTTACGCTAACTAGTCTTTGAATTAGAAAGAGATTCTCGTGTCCAGCTCCAAGTCTTGGTATTGAGCCACGCTAACTATTCTTTCAATTGGGAAGAGATTCTCATGTCCAGATCGAACTCTCGCTATTGAGCAAAGCTAACTATTCTTTGAATTGGAAAGAGATTCTCATGTCCATCTCCAAGTCTTGGTATTGAGCTACGCTAACTATTCTTTGAATTGGAAAGATTTTCAAACCCAGCTCAAACTCTTAGCATTGCTCCACTCTGTTCTTTGTACATTGTATCTTCAGTCATTTCTTAGTTTTCAACAGTTTTCTTTAATGTCTTGAATATTTGAAATGAGATGAATGTTCCAAATACCAGTGTTCCTTTGCATAGCTATTGCTGTCTGGATGGATTCATCTTTACCAGAATCTATTGTCCATGATCTTATCTATGGATCTTATCCGTGATATTATCATGGATAATAGATCTGTTATCTATTATCCATGATCTTTAATTTTTTTGTCGACTTTTCTAGTCTTTTCCTCCAAAATTGCTCGAATTTGGAGGAAATTAAATGTTCCGAATTTAAAGGAGGTTTTCAGGTTGACTTGTTATTAAGAAGGAAGCAATTTTGTATTCCATAATACCAAGCTACACTTCATAATTTTTGTGGTTTGTTTCATTCTAAGTCATTTCTCTATTTTTAACAGAAATACCCTGGGCTTCACTACAGTTTAAAGAGCGCCTTGATCTTGTTTCTTCATTCTACTGCCACACCACACAAAATATCTTGAAAGAACATTGATGATGGTTTTTTTTAATTGATGACATTTAAAGATATTGCATAAAGCAAAAACTTTATGCAACAATTTTACCATTCTGTGATATTTTTATGTAAATACTCTCAAATGTTTCTTCATTCTACTGCCCCACCAAATAAAAAAATCTACGCAGAACATTGATGGTGGTTTGTTTTAATTAATGACATTTAAAGATATTGCATAAAGCAAAAACTTTATGCAACAATTTTACCATTCTGTGATATTTTTATGTAAATACTCTCAAATGTTTCTTCATTCTACTGCCCCACCAAATAAAAAAATCTAGGCAGAACACTGATGATGGTTTGTTTTAATTAGACATTTAAAAATACTACATAAACTGAAATCTTTATGTAATATTAGTTTATCATACTGTTATATGCTTTCTCCTTCCGCCCAGCCATACGAAATATCAGGGAAAGCACAGATGATGATTTGTTTTAATTAATGCCAATTAAAAAATTACATACAGTAAAAACTTTATGCAACAATTTTATCATTCTGTGATACTTTTATGCAAATACACCTAAATGTTTCTTTATTCTACTGCCCCACCAAATAAGAAAAATCTAGGCTAGGTGAAACTGAAAACTTTATGTAATATTTTATCAATCTGTTATATGCTTTCTTCTACTCCCTGCCATACGAAATATCAGGGAAAGCACAGATGATGATTTGTTTTAGTTAATGCCAATTAAAGGCATTACCTAAAGCAAAAACTTTATGAAAACAATTTACCATTCTGTTATATTTTTATGCACATCCTTTCAAATGTTTTCTACGACGACCACCCCTCCACACAAAATATCTAGGGAGAAAATACTGATGATAATTTGTTTTAATTAATGACATCTAAAAATATTACTTGAAGTGAAAAATTCATGTAATATAATTTTACTATTCTGTTATATTTTTATGGAAATACTCTTAAATGTTTCTCCATTCTGCCAAACAAAATGTACAAGCAAACCACTGATGATTGTTTGTTTTAATTAATGACATTTTAAAGAAATACATATACTGAAAACGTTTGTAATATAATTTTGCCTTTCTATTATATTTTTATGCATATGATCTCAAATTTTCCTAGCCTGCTACCTACAAATACAAACTATCCCGCCATACAAATTATCCAAAAAGAACATTGATGATAGTTTGTTCGAATTAATAACATTTAAAGAAATTACACGAGAAAACAAGTAAAAAAATTTATTATAAAATCTTAACACATATTTTACTACATTGAGAAATAATCCATTTTTTCTCAGTTATTATTGCAGAGTAATGAGACAGCAAATTTTTATCCGTAACATCATCTAAGCCATGTCCTTATAAAACTATCAAAAGTTAGTATATATTTTACAGAATTCTTTACATTAACTATGCAAATCTACTGATATAATAATAAAGCT
>CM063499.1:94826518-94836518 GCA_032207245.1 Pardosa pseudoannulata | reverse complement strand
ATGCGGCTGCACACGGGCGAGAAGCCCTATCAGTGCCCCCACTGCGACCGACACTTCGTGCAGGTGGCCAACCTGAGACGCCACCTGAGGGTGCACACGGGCGAGCGGCCCTACGCCTGCACCCTGTGCGAGTCGCGCTTCTCCGACAGCAACCAGCTCAAGGCCCACGACCTGATCCACCGCGGGGAGAAGCCCTTCCAGTGCACCGAGTGTCGGGGCCGGTTCAGGAGGAGGCACCACCTCATCCACCACAAGTGTCCCAAGGATGAGTCAAACCTGGGCAAGCCGAGGCGCGGCAGGAGGCCCAAGGCCTACGACCACCACCGACAGATTCCTGCCTCCGACCACGACGACGAGGAGGAGGAACTCCTCGACCAGGACGAGGAGCTCCTGCAGATCTCCGACAACGAGGAAAACATGGTGGACAACAGCAACTCCTCCCCGGAACCGGTCAAGACCCCGCCGCCCACCACCGTCGTCATGCACCCCATCGCCAGCGTCGTCCACGCCACCAACGGACACAACGGAGACCACGTGGTCGTGAACCGGAGGAAACCCAGCCGCACCATCCGGATCCTCACTCCTCAGCAACGAGAGCTCTTCCTCCGCGACAAGGTGACCATGCAGACTCAAGCGATCGACATGAGCCTGTCCCAGCCGGTCACCGTCATCGTACCCAACCGTTTCCTGGACGACGGCGTGCTGGACCTGTCCAGCTCCAGGAGTGACTCTGAGGTGGAGATCGTCGAACCGGTCTGCTCGACGCCGTCGAACGGCTGTCAGCTTCACCAACTCCATCAGCTGTCTGTCTGTCCCTGTTCCATCCACAATCATTTCGAGCATCGAAGGCCCCTGTCCCAGCGCATCGCTAACCAGCGCAACGGCATCAAGATCCTCGAGCCCGTGAGGATGGTCCACAGTAGCGGATCCGACGATTCGAACGAGTCCCACATGACGCCGGAGAACAGTCGGAACGGGCACCACCTGCACAACGGGCACATGAGCGAAGAGGAAGACAGCATGGGCGCCATACCTCTCACCACGAAGAAGACTCACCTTGCGACGACGGCGTGATCCGAACCCAATACTTTAAGGTGATAATTTTGGTAGATGTTCCTGAACCACACTCTACACGGACGTTTAGCACTCACAGATGCGGTTCGAAAACCGTCGTTTCATAGCTGAGGTATGGGCTCTTAACAGGTAACGATGAGTCTCCCATTCCTCCCTAATAGAGGCATGAGCACCCCTGATCACTTTCTGTCATCATGAGCTAACTGAAATGGAAGCAACTATTTGCCAGTCCTTTTTTTCCCAAGTGGCAAGTCCCACAAAAAAAAGTTGCTGGACAAATATCATCACCTTGCACTTCGGCCCTCAGGCTGACAACCATGGGAAAAATATCAGCTCATTAAAAAAAAACACATAAGGCGAGCCTAAACTTGCCCACCAACAAACAAACAACCACAGATGTTAAAATTCGCTGAAGCACTGAATGCATTTCCCCAATCCCCTTCGAATGTTTATTGATCTGTAAATCAAAATGGAGGGGCAACACAATCAAATTAAAGTGATGTCCAATTTTATTTCAGAATTGGAAAAAAAAAATCTTTCGAACAAAATGCTCAATATTTACTGGTATTTTATTTCTTGAGCATGGTATTATATAAAGTGGAAGTAATTAGCTATGTTGTTATGTCTATGTGATAAAAGATAAAGTTAATTTATTCAATAATTCATGGTATGCATAATTGCATAAAGTCTGCTTATTTATGGCATTTTAAGTCGTATATTCTCATTAATTTACAAAAATCTTTTTATTTATTTTAAGTGTTCCTGAGAATTTTAAAATTCAATATTATGTTAAGAACGTATTTCTTTATGTTAGATGCTATTTAAGTTCCTCTGTTACCTTAGATTAACTCTAATTTAATTCAATTATATTGAATATTAACAATTTTATGAAAGTTTTCTTGTAGAAATATATAAAGTCTGACAAAGAGCTTCAGAAGTGACGTTCTACTTTATATTTCTGTTGAATATACTTCGAGAAAAAAAAATCAATTCTTTAAATCTATTAATTTGTTTAGAATTATCAAAATAAGTTAAGTTGTATAAACTTACGAGAATCCATTTAAACATTTTGGAAAGATAAATAAATCTTTCAAACCCTGTTATTTTTATCGTGTGTGTTATCGTGAAGTGAAAAGATAAGTTCACCCCTCAGATTAGGATAAGTTTGAACTCTGTTTACGGTTAGAATGAATTGCAGTTAAGTTGTTAGTAGTGGATAGATTGTTTTTTACACCCCGTGATAGCTTTGTTGTTTAGGTAGATTTGCTGCTTGTTTAAGATGAATTTTTAATCTAGTTTGTTGATTTGTTGTTCCTATAATTAGCATATTGAGATTATACTAATGTGTTTTATTCGTAGATATCAAAGTATTTGGTTCTCATGTTCCTAAAATGCATTCACTGCTTGTGATAATAACATCGTGGTTGAATTTGAACAAAAATAAATTGGGTACAACATTTATGACATGACCTATCTATAACTCTCTACCAAAAACTGTCTGTGAATTTGAATTTAAGGGTCACATCACCTTAACTTTTAAATAGAATATTTATTTTTCACCTTTATATCTTTTTAAATTATTATTATAAATGTATGAAAATTTCAGCATTTATTTAATTACATTTGCTGATTTTACTTTGTGCCTAAAAAAAATAAGAACTGTTTATATAAAGTAAAAAGCGAGAACTTGTTTCAAAATTTTAGAATTTCCCTGACGACTCGTAATCAGACTTATAATAACACAAAGTAGATTTTATTGATAATTTTTGATTTTTTGTAAAGAATAATTTTTAGGTATAATTCTAAACCTATTAAATTTTTAATAAGTATCAGAAATCTGAAGCCATGGGATTGAATTTTCAAAAAAGCTAAAATATTTAAATATTTTATTTCAAATGCTATAAATGCTAAATGTAATAAGCAACAAGTGAGTAGAGTTTTAGGTTTATGATGTATTTGCAGTGAAAATTTGAAATCAATATATGCAATAGTTTATTTACAATCGTTACACATTGAAGAAACAATTTTCAGTGAAATGCATATAAAATTTTTATGGTTAAAGTTTTTATGACGTTAAATTAACAAATTGCACATTTTTATCAGTTCTAATTAGGATATTTCAATTTTTTTAAACAATTCACAATTATTCAGACAGTTTAAAAATATAAAATCAAAAAATCGAAATTTTGAAAAAAGAAAAAGGTGATGTGTACCCATAAAAAATTTTACTGAAAAAATCCAAAAATTATGAAATATTTTATATTATCAGTAAGGTCTGAGAGTATGGAAAAAAAATTACTCTATATGGAATGAAAAATTTACTTTTTACAATCATTCTAGCATAGTTTATAGTTCTACTTTATAATTTACTTTTATTTGAAATTTATATTTGAGGTATTTTCATTTGGAAAACTAAACCGATTGTTCGATAACACGAATCGAATTTCTGAGCATATGTAATTTTATTTCTTATTATCATATTCAAAATATACATTTATAAATTTCTTTGATATAAGTTTATTTTAAAAGAATTTACATTGAGCTTTTGTTAATTTTGTAAGAAGAAATTAAAAAAGGTTTTAGAAAATTATCTGTTGAATTACGAATAATTTTTATCAGTAATATATATTTCAAGTTAACTAATTTTGAATTATTTCCATGCTGTAAAACGATGCTACTGATAAACAAAATGCCGGTAACATCTGTTTAACTTTAGCAAGTATGAAAAATCAATAAAAAATATTTGATTAAAATTAAAGATAAATCTGAAAAGTAAATCCCTTGAAGTCACTTTCTAATAAAAGGGAAATCATTCACAGTTAAGAAGTTAATTAATTAACTGTAGGCTTTGTGATAGTTATCTTTCAACTGGTTGAATTTCGGTTGAATTGCATGTTCGAAAATCATAAAAATGTATCGACCATAGTGTAATAATAATACATAATTGAAAAGAACGTGATGAATTTTTACAATGAAGTAAAGGTTTTTATATATAAGGCTCTTATAAACTTTGTACATATTATAAATATAACTACGGAGATACATGGAATCTGTTTTTTTTTTCTTTAAATCAGCAATCTTTTATAAAGCTTAATTGAACCTTTCACAGCTAAACAAAAATAGTACATTGGTATATATTTCTTGAAACTTGCATTAATTTAATTCTTACATTTTTCTGACAGAGGTTATTTTGGAGGTCCACTTTTAACGTTTCTGTGCATTCAAATATTGCAGTATTCCAATAATTAAAAACAATTTACATTATTTGTTAATCTCCTCTTCTACACGGTTTTAAAATAATAGAATTGTGTAAATTTCTTTCTTTAAATTCAACCTAAATATCAAATTTGTACAAATAGCTTGAAACTTCAAATAAAGACAAATATTATAAAATTCTATAGTAAGCAAGGTATATCTCTTGGGTATTGCCTGAAGCACTTATCTTTTTAATTATATATGTATATGTTTATAATTATATACATATATATGTGTGTATATATATATATATGTATGTGTAAATACATGTGTGTGTGTGTATATATATATATATATATTTATGTATGTGTAAATACATGTGTGTATATATGCACATATAATATATATGTATATATATGCATACGCCCATGTAAGTGTATGTATATGCATATATGTATATATATATATAAACATATATGTATGAAAGCATATATATATAAATATATATATATTATATATATTATTGTATATGTATGTATGTATATATATATATATTTATGTATGTGTAAATACATGTGTGTATATATGCACATATAATATATATGTATACATATGCATACGCCCATGTAAGTGTATGTATATGCATATATATATATATATATATATATACATATATGTATGAAAGCATATATATGTATGTGTGTATATATATAAATATATATATATATTATATATTATATTGTATATGTATGTATGTGTATATATATATATATATATATATATATATATATATATATATATATATATATATGTATATATATATATATATATATATATATATATATATATATATAATAGAGAGAGAAAGAGTATAAGCAGCAAATTACTTTTAGATTTTTGGCTAAAACCGTTCAATTTTAATTACCAGTCGATATATGTATGTAAGCAAGCTTCAAGAAATATTACTATAAAAATAATTTCATTTAAAAAATATTGCTTTATCAATAAACTTTTAATTTCACTTGGATAGTGAATGAACTTGCATATATGTCATTTTTTGTTTATGTTGATTCCATGATCCTATTGGATAAAAAAAAACATTATCTGTATAATTTTTCCATAATCCAGAAGTGTGTGTTTTTTTTATCGATGTAAATAATTCAGTGATAGCTTATTTAGAACACTGCTATGTGCGATGAAGAATCAATTCATGGAAATATTGACACTGTAATACCTTCAATTGTTTATGTATGTAAGTTTATATGACTATGTAATTATTTACATGTGGATAATCAGGGCATTTTCTTCAGATGTGTAAAAAAAAAAGTTTGTGAATTTCATAAAAGTTGCATGAAATGATTGTATAAAAAAATACCGGCAAGAAAATGGCTGCTGAAGCAAGATCCCCAATAATCTAAGTGGCTGTGCCAAACGGTTTCCCTGACAACAGACACATCTTGCAAATGCTGACAAATTGCAATTCTGTTTTACGATATGGTGTGAAAGTTCCTGAACTGTTTTGTTTGTCAATTTAATCTGAAACGCAGAAATCGAGTTTCATTTAGGAAGATATTCAATTCAATTGTTCATAGTTTACTTTACTTGCGACAAATATTAAATAAAAAATTATTGTAATTCGAAATTGAAAATTAGGAAGAATGAAAGTTTGGACGTAATATCCAGATTTTGAAATTTTGAGTACTGATTTTGAAAAAAAAACTTTTTAAAGTGACCAATCAATACTTTAACTGGAATATAATTTATTTTCTGCATCATATATTTTTTAATTATTACTTGATAAATACTTCAGCTTTTTCAGCATTTCTTCTCTATTTTTATTTAATTAGTTTTACTGAATTTACTTTGTAAAAAGTAAGAACTTTTTATATAAAAAGAAAAAATCATAGCTTGTTGACGTCATGTGACGGGATTACTAAAATTTTTAATATTACAAAATTGTAAAGTACCCTATGATGCAGGTAAAATAAGGGTTTGTCTTTTGGCTGCGAATTATCTGGTACACTCTCCATAATTTGTCTGTCTTCACATTCCTCTAAACTCTCCCAATACTGTGAATGCAGTTTAGAATCACGCTGAATTCATTGAGTCAAACCGTGTGGTTATGTATGAAAAACAAACACAAACGAAACAACTTCTTAATTTCCAAATATATATAAAAAGTTAGATATTTATGAGTCCGTGAAATAGACTCCTAGACTTTTACGAAAAGAATTGGTTGTTTATGCCGGCGATAAAATTTTCATTGCAACAAAAAATAATCGAAGATTCAATTTAAAGTTATCACACATGTACCTAATTTATTATATAAGCCAAATATAAAAGAAAATTATTGACGTCATATTTAAGTTCAGAGATAAAAGGCATGAAAATAATGCAGACGATATTTAAATAATTTAAAGTAAGAAATGATTCTATGAGAAGGAATGATGTCATAATGCTAGAAAACAAATGTTACTTTTATCTATTTATTACGTGATAAATTGATAAATTGAATCGCCTACTCTAACCAGGTAAAATAGGGCTTTAAATAATGGCATTAAAATGCTAGTAAAAGGCGAAAGGGGTGGATTTCGAACGTTGCTAACCCTAACTCATCCAAAATCCAACATGGATGCCTCTATCCATTCCAGGTCCAACCACTTCATCAATTCGAGGACTGACGAACAGATAACCTAGGCTATTATTTATAGAGGATTCTTCACCTATTTAAATGTTTAAAAAATATCACGAATGACAGTAGGAGATTTAAATTATCCATAAAGCTAAAATTTTTTAATAATTGTATATCAAATACTAAATGATACAAACAACTACAGCAACAAAAAATTAGTAGTTTTATCATAGGTCTATAATGTATTTACTAAAAATTTGAAATCAATATGTACGAGTTTTTTATTTTTATCACGAAAATGCATTTAAAGTTTTTACAATTTCATGAAACACTATAATATTAAATGAAAAGATTGTATAGTTTTAAAAGTTCTATTTCGAATACTAGAATTAAATTTAATTTAAAGGATTAAGAAATGTTCGTTGATTTTAAAATTAAAAGCAATCGAAATGTAGAAGATGTAAAGTAGATGTGTCCCTTTAAATTGGAAATATAAATTATTCAAATTTGAAAATTTTTTAAGTACTAATTTATATTTAAAGTATTAATCTATTTTTCCATTTTTTTTTGTGGTATCGAAATATTTTTTACTTCACGAAATTTCACTGTGCATTTGAATTTCTCAGGGATAACCAAATATTTGGTTGCTGAAGGTTTACTTTTCTGTTTTCATTAGATGAAATTCCGTTTTCTGTGTTTCAGATTTTGATCATTTATATATGTATATGTGTAGTTGTAAATTGTACGTGAAAATTCGTGTCGTTTTTTATCTTCCCGTATTGTTTTTTTTAACACTACTACAACCTGTATCTACCTTAAACCACAAATGATTTTTGACAGTTGTCTATTTTTTATTTGGATGAAAAACCGATTTTATGTTCAGTTTATATTCTGTGAATTACTATAATCATCATTATTATTATGACTATATTATGATTATTTTATTATTTTTTTTGTTTTGATTTGTTTGTAATCTCAACAATTTTGTCTAAAAAGATATTATGGTAGAACCTTCTATTAATTTATTGTTAATTTAATAGTTTTTAATGTGAGTTATTCTATTTTGTTTTAAAGCAAAACTTTTAATTTTCACGAATGCAAACTTTTCAATTGTTGAAAAAATAATGGCAATTAATATTAGTCTTAAAGTATTAGAATAATATACAATCGATAGAAATATTTGATTGAAATTAAAATGTTTATTAAAGTATTTAAGGTACCAGAAATTAGTGACCTCTAAAAAAGAATTTTTGTTGTTTATATAATGTTTTTTAAAAAAACTAAAGGTTGCCTCAAATCTGGTGAAATATTTATGTTGCAAAAGTAACATCAGTGTTTCACAGTTAAATCAATTAACCATGCAGTAGACAAGGCGGTTAACAGTTAAACTGCTAGTGGATTGAAAGAAAAAAAAACTGGGGGTTAAAATACCACTAAACAAAACTAAACCTATGTTCTAGTAATCATTCATAAAATAAATTACATTATTAGATTTAAAATCTACATTATTTTATAATTAAATTTTTTATAATTAAATCTACATTATTTTTATTTATAATTTTTGGGTTTTACTTTATTTAATTAGACCATTATTAAATAATTATTAATTTTTGTTAAATTCAAGACTAAAACACAAGCAAAAAATAAATTACATTTATTTTATTATTAAAATCTGTATCATTGTTGTCATTAATAATTATAAGGTTTTTACTTTAAATATTTAATTATTTTACTTTAAATTTTTAAATTTTACTAATTTTAATTAAATTTTTGTTAAAATCAAAACTAACACACAAGCAAAAATTTTATAAATTTTACTTTAAATTTTATTATTTATAAATAATGTATCATTTTGTTAAATTCAATAATTATAAAATTACTTTAGTTTTACTTTAAATATTTAATTATTTATAATTATTTTTGTTAAATTCAAGACTAACATACAAGCAAAAAATAAATTACATTAGTTTTATTATTAAAATCTACATTATTGTTGTCATTAATAATTATAAAATTACTTTAATTTTACTTTAGTTTTAGTTTTAATTATTTTCCATTTTTAAATAATTATTATTAGTTAAATTCAACTACACCGGAGCATAAAATAAATTACATTATTTAAATCTATATTGTTATTTATCATTATGCTAATTTTTGAGTTTCACTTTAAATATTTAATTATTAAACCCGATAAATAATTATTAATTATTCGTTTTAATAATACATTCATTTAGTTTTAGTTCATTTGGTTTGTTTAGTTTCGATTTAATCATAAAATAAATTACATTATTTATTTAAATCTATATTGTTATTTATTATTATGATAATCTTTGAGTTTCACTTTAAATATTTAATTATTAATTATTCGTTAGATCTGAAACTATCAATTATTGTATGTCGAGACTAAAACAATAGTTATTTTTATTTAGAACTCATGTATTTTTTTACATGTTTATGCTGTCTAAATATTCCAAATGATAAGGAAAATAATTATTTTTGAGGCTACAATACTAAGATATTTTCATTCAACTGTATAAGATAAGATATTTTCATTCTAAATTAGCATTAAAAAATGAGTAAAATTAAAATTTAATAATCCAGAAGGTTCTGCCATTTATTCCTATTTTCTTTTTATTATTATTATTACATTTGATTTGTTACATAAGATTTTTAAGCATGTGTCTTTTCACATTGGCACGTTAGCGGCTGCTTTGTATTTTATTTTGTGTAATTTGTGAATAGAACTAACATTGCCAATGTTATGAGTTTATACTATTCGGTTCCTATTTATTAATTTTGCTGTATATTGAATTTTTTTTTATATTGGATTCCTTAAATTGCAAAGTTTTATTGTTCCTTTTTTAAAAAAAAATATCACAAAATGATTAAGGTTAGAATTTGGCCGGTTTGTATCGCAATATTGTATTTATTACTTAAAAATTACCTTATTGCAAATTAAAAAATATGTTATATATATATTACAGAGGACAAACTTTAAGATCGTTTCTTTCTATAAAAGTATATGGAATTTTTCCTTAACGGTAAAAAGCATTCTTTTATTGCTCTGAAAAATTTTGCTTTGCATCAAACAATTGCAAT
>CM063499.1:94804018-94821518 GCA_032207245.1 Pardosa pseudoannulata | reverse complement strand
TACATACATGACACATGCATAAAAGTGCATTATACATGCATGTAACGGGCTAAATTATTCCCGGAGTTACAATTTAAAAGTACCCCCTATTTAGATTGCACGGGCTTATTAGTCAATGAGAGAAATATTAGGTTGGGGAAAAAGAAATCCATTATTTTTTTCTGTGTAAATGGCTGAAGTGATCGATATCTCGTAAAGTATCAATGAAATAATTTAAAATTTATGCTCGTTGTCAAGGTGACATTTCACACTAAAAATTTTTTTTACTGTTTTTTTGTTTGGTCTATTCAGTTGTAAGTTACAGGGTGTTAAAAATGGAAGTCAACAAAGAGAAAATTTGGTACATTTTACGGTTTTTCTTTGATAAAGGCGAAAAGGCAAGCCAAGGCGGCTGAAATTGTGAATGATGTTTATGGTGGAACAGTCCGTCCTTGAGAGAACCCAAGTGATTTGCAGTCGTGACACCATTGAAAAAACAGCGAAGTTCACTTTACAAGAACTTTGAGGTGTAATACTTTGAGAACTAAACATGAACATTTTTACAAGACGAGAGTTGAGCATCGAATGGTAACGAGTACACACTTATTTCACAAATTTTCCCCAACAGCGAGAGATTCTGTACATTAGAAATGAATTTTGATTATTTCAGTGGGCTCGAAAATGTGGACAGTGGTCATTAATGGTCATTAAATGGTCACAAAACTAAGGCTAGAATACATTAATTATGGAAGACTGTAAAAAGGATGGATGTCGTCAAATAAATCTGACATTATAAGGCTGGAAAATTCGGTATTAGCACTTTAATGGTCACCAAAATAAATTCATGGGAAATTGATGTAATTAGTTTATAAATGTTATCTATGAACCTTGTAAATTTAAAACTTACAAAGTTTTCTTTGCAGTTCTTAGGAGGGTTTGAGGAGTGGTTTAACTGTCTAACCCTCCCTTTTTGCAACTTGAACATTATGCTTTTTTAAAAGTTTAACTATACTGGAAGAACAATAAATAATAATCCTCAAAGTAGTTTAATAAATAAATAGCTTAACATTTTATAAATGTTGTTTGTATAGATACTTTTATTTGGGATCATAAGTAAGATAAATTGAATAACTCAGGTACAGCAAGTTTAAATACATATATTTCAAAAGAAAAAATAAATTAAATGTAGAGCTATCATCTGTAGTAAATTTAAAATCCCAAAAAACATAAAAGAATAGAAAGTCATCCATGCTCCAAAAAGTTTTTTTGATTGCAGAAGCTCTTAATTCTACATAATTTTCTTCCATGCATTACAGATGTATGACGTTGGAGCCATAAATAATTAGAAAAAAAATAAAGTAAAGTTTAAAAGAAATATGTTTAATAGGTGGTTTTGTTAACGGGTTAACTCATTAACGCCCAGCGTCTTTATTTGAGGACAGTCAAAAAATGGTTTGTAGAGTTTTCGTTTTCTTGAAACGATTCTTCCTTTTTAATGGAAATAGATATTAATCTTATGAATAATCTCCCAAGTTTTCAAATATCATCTAATCTATAATTTTGTCATTTCGATCGGCATTTTAGGATTTTCAAGCTTAGAATAGGAAAGTATAATGACCGGTTATCTGAACGTATACCGGTCAAACTCGTGACGAATAGCCATATCTGTAATTAGTCATCTGTTTTCGGTACTTTTCTCATATATGATAGCAAATAAATCTCTTATCACGAAGTTTTCTTTTTTTAAAAGACATTATGTTTTAAAATGACACCTCCTCGCTCATGATGACTCGATGTCCTATTTAAAGGTGTTTAAATTTCATATTTTGTTTTACTTCCAGGTGTCTATAATAGCTTCTGTGTTAGGTATTTACTAATATATAGTCATCAGAAATATCCGGGCGTTAATGGGTTAAAGAATGAGAAGGGGCAAAAGGAAAGTTCTAGACAGATATTTAGGTGTAATAATTTTGATACATTACATACGTACATCTCAAGGCCTTAGACAGAAACTACATTCGGAGGGGGACAGCTTTTTGAGAACGATTCTTCAATAAAACTACAGGTTTTCTTAAGTATGTATACTCATAATGAGTATCCTAATACAATGTGATTTTAAAATATCAAAATAATTAAAAAAATTATATAATGGACAAATTTGTAGGTTTGAACGAGTCATGTAGTAACTACATAATGAATTTAAACCATGTCGACCCATCTTAAGTGACAGTTGAGAGGAATCATAAGTAAATTCGATAACTCGAAGTCGAATATTTTTTGGGGTCTCCTGGGACTTCGAGTTATCGAAGTTCGACTGTATATTCTTTTAGTTCTAGCTAATCAAATCCTTCTAAAAATTCTCTAAGTATTCAATAAGACTGCTCTTGCTTCTTTGGTTTTTACACTATTCTCCATTGCAGAACATGCATAAATCTTTGGATCAAGAAATGCAATAATCGAGAAAAAAATAAAAAGTACAGTTTAGATTGAGTACCACCATACTTGTATATTACCGTTTCCTGTCCTTTAATATAGAAATTTTCGTTCGAACAATAATTTGGCAAACTTCAAATAGAACTAATAGAACTGCGTTGATACGGCATTCTTTGGCTAAGTGGTTAGAGCGCAATGTTCTCACTAGTCAGTGTCTTAGTTCGATACCCCGCGGTTGCAAAAGTAAAACTTGAGTCTACGAAAGGTAAAAAAATATTGCTTAGGTGTTTTGGATCCGCTTTAAAGCACGTATGAAATTTTGCTGTAATATTTGGGTGCATCAGAAATTTGTTACAGTTTCATATTCACCTTAAAATACAGAAATTTTCATTTGAACATTGATTAAGCAAGCTTTAAATAGATCTAATAAGACGTTTCTGCCATAACCTCCTGTGGCGCAGTGGTCAGAGCACTAGGCTGTAATCTGTATGAGTCTGTGTGTTCGATTCCCCGTAGTGGCATAAACTTAAAGAATATATCCTTGGTTCTAGGGGATGTGAATATTATAGATAAAATGCTTCTAATACTTTGTAAAATACTTGAAACATTTTACTGTGATACTTGGATACTTCTGCATGATGTTAGAAGTTCATATCTTCCTTACAAGTATAGAAGTTTTCATTTGAATAGCGATTCATCAAACTTCAAATAGATCTAATATGACTCCACTGGCACAGCCTCTTGTGGCTAAGTGGTTAGAGCACGAGACTCAGAATTGTTGCTCTGAGTAGATTGCGAGTTCGATACCTCGCAGATGCAGAAATGTAGTTAGTAAACTTCTCTGGATAGAAGTAAATATTAAAGCTGGGGTATTTCGAATCCGCCGTAATTAAATTAGAAAATTTTACTGTGATATTGGAGTACACCTCAATACACTATATCTCCCCTTCATACAAGTTTTCATTTGAATATTGATTAAACAAGTTTCAAATAGATCTAATAAGACTCAACTGCCACGGCCTCCGGTGGTTCAGTGGTCAGAGCACGAGGCTGTAGTTTGCGTTTGTCTGAGAGTTCGATTCACCGCAGTGGCAGGGAATTGGAAAAAAAAGCACCGTTAGTTCAAGGGGATGTGAATATTATAGGTCAGTGAAGTTCATGTCTTCCCTACAAGTATAGAAGTTTTCATTTGAATAGCGATTTATCAAACTTCAAATAGACCTAATATATCTGCATTGACACAGCCTCCTGTGGCTGAGTGGTTAGAGCATGAGACTCCGAATAAGTTCTTCTGAGTTTAGAGATTGCGGGTTCGATACCCCGCAGGTGCAGAAATAGAATTAGGAAAATCTCCGAATAAAAGTAAATATTGAGGCTGAGGTATTTGGAATCCACTGTAATCTACTCAGAAAATTTTACTGTGATATTTGAGTACACCTCAATACGGCATTAGAGTTCCATATCCCCCTTCATATACATAAGTTTTCATTTGAACGTTGATTAAACAAGATTCAAATAGACCTAATAAGTCAGAACTGCCACGGCCTCCTTTGGCCGAGCGGATAGAGCGCGAGGTCGACTCGAAATTGAGAATCAAATGGAGCGGGTTCGATTCCCCGCGAACACAGTTCATGGCGAAAGCCTCATAATGTTAGGTTCCCTGTTTCGGCTCCCTCTGAAGATCGCGGCTTTGGTGATGTCCCCTAAACCCCTGCGCGGACCGAAGGCGGAGGGCGGTGACGGAACTCCGGGGTTGTGCCCCCACTACTTCTCTGGACGGGGTGCAACCCTGCGACGCGGTTCTTTCACCGCTCTCCGCCGGACGACACGCACGGGTTTTGCAAAATTTTGTAGGTAGTGCCTCCTCAGTAAAGAGACTCTCTGAGTGGCCTACCTCTCATGGTAAATCTCTCTTATCTGAGAGTGGTTTACCTCTCTTATGTAAGTACCTCTCTTGTTTGTTGTTGTTCGTACCTCTCTTGCTGTAAGAGAGGTAAAAACAACCACAACAACAAACAAGAGAGGTAAACCACTCTGAGGTAAGAGAGGTTTACCATGACGTACTATCCGCTCTAAGAGAGGTAAACCCTATTTAAGGTTAAGAGAGGTTCTCCCTACTTACCCCTGAGGTATCTATCGATGCTTGCGTACTTCTGAATGGAGGTAGAGTCATTCTTTGCGGTGTCCACTCTTAGCCTTAAGACTTAGTCTCTTTACTTAGAGGAGGCACAACCTACAAAATTTTGCAAAACCCGTGCGTGTCGTCCGGCGGAGAGCGGTGAAAGAACCGCGTCGCAGGGTTGCACCCCGTCCAGAGAAGTAGTGGGGCACAACCCCGGAGTTCCGTCACCGCCCTCCGCCTTCGGTCCGCGCAGGGGTTTAGGGGGCATCAACAAAGCCGCGATCTTCAGAGGGAGCCGAAACAGGGAACCTAACATTACGGGGCTTTCGCCAAGAACTGTTTTCGTGGGAATCGAACCCGCGCCATTTGACTCTCAATTTTGAGTCGACCTCGCGCTCTATCCACTCGGCCAAAGGAGGCCGTGGCAGCTCTGTCTTATTAGATCTATTTGAATCTTGTTTAAACAAGGTCCAAACGAAAACTTCCGTATTTGAAGTGAAATTCTAGAATCACGCTGTCACAGTAAAATATACTACACCAGATTCAAAGCATTTAAACCAGAATTTTCATTTTTTTCAAGGACTTAATCATTTTTTTGCAATTGCGGAGAATCGAACTCACCGACTTGCTACTCAGAGTATCGCGCTCTAACCATTCAGCTACAGGAGACCGTGACAGTAGTCACTTATTAGATCTATTTGAATCTTGTTGAATTGACATTGAAACGAAAACTTCTGTTTTGGAAGGGAAGACATGAAACTCCAACAGAGTGCTAAATTACAGAATATCCACTGTAAAAGTCCATAATTTTCGAAACATCTAGAGCAGAATATTTATTTTTATTTAAAGAAGAACTAATTTAACTTCTGCAACTACGGAGAATCGAACTCACAGATTCTCTACAGTTAGAGCCTCGAGCTCTAACCACTTAGCCACAGGAGGAAGTGGTAATAAGCTCTTATTAGATCTATTTGAATCTTGTTTAATCAACGACCAAATGAAAATCTTTGTATATGAAGGGAGGACGTGGAACTCTAATATCGTACATTGAAGTGCAGTCAACTTTCACAGTAAAAATTTCTAAGTCTTTTTAGTGGATTCGAATTATCTCAGCCTAAATAATTACTTTTCGTTCATCTAGGAATTCATAAATTCCCTGCAATTGCGGGAATCGAACTTGCAGTAACTCTGCTCAGAGCCTCGTGCTCTAACCACTCGGCCACAGGAAGCTGTGCTATCGTAGTCATATTACATCTATTTGAAGCTTGCTTAATTAACGTCCAAATGAAAACGTCTGAACCGATGCAGGATATGAAACCAACACCACGCTCAACTATCACAGAAAAGTATACCATTGTGAATACGATGCACCTAGTCCTTGAATTTTTATTGGTCCGGTGATTTACTTACCTCCTGCAGCTGCGGGGACTCGAACACGGAGATTCACAACTTCGATATTTGCGCTCTAACCAATCAGCCAAAGAAGCCGCGGCTTCACAGTCTTATTAGATATATTTGAAGTTTGCCCAAAGAACGGTGAAATGAAAACTTGCGTGTATTAAGGCGGGAAATGAAACTTCAGCAAGTTGCTAAAGTACCTATCTATCACAATAAAATGGTACAACCATTTTATAGAAGTAGTCCGTGACAAAGACGTCCTATAAGATGTATTTAAATTTGTCATATTAATGTTTAAACGAAAACACTTCTATTTGGAGAGGGGGACCTAGTTTGATTGTCTGTATTACGTTAACTTTTACAAATTTTATTCGTACATAAATTATCTATTAACACGTTGACGGAAAAAAAAAGTGAAAATTCCTTTATGTAGAAAATTTGCTTAATATCTTCAATATACATTTTATTATCAACATTAGGTATTAGAGCTTCCATATTATTCTAATATTTTAGAAGATTCAATTGTGGACACGTTGCCAAAAGGCAACAACGGACATTTAACACGTTGACGGACACTTACGTCGATAGCCGTCAAAGCGAAGTTCACTCTGTGGCATGACGGTTATATTTCATACGTCCCAAACGAAACGATCGTTTTTAGACACTACGGCTACAGCTGCACAAATGGGCATTTACTGGCGTACAAATAGCAGCCTAGTGTCCTGTTTTGGAAACCACTTTTTAGGTTGAATCCTGTTTTCCACCTGTTACATGATTTTCAGCTTCAGTGAGGTTATGAAGGGAGTAGAGCGATCGCGTTTTTTCTTGAATTTATAGTTGTTATTGATTTCGTGTGGAACTCCCAAAAATACTTTCAGATAAGTTAGGCTATTATTATATAGGGGGTTTTAACAGTCAGTTTATACTTTTTATTGCATTTTTATAAACTTTTATAAAGTAAGCACCCATACTTTCTATTAAATTCCAATATGATTTTTAAATTTTTAAAAATTGTTCTCCATACGTTTCCAAAATTAAAAACTGTATAAATCTGTGTATAAATTTTATCTATACACTCATAGTTTATACTTTTTATGGCATTTTTATGTAAACTTTTATAAAGTAAGTACACACATTTTCTATTAAATTCCGATATAATTTTGAAATTTTTAAAAATTGTTCTCTATACGTTTCTAAATTTAAAAACTGGATACAATCTGTGTATAAAATTTATCTATACACTCATAGTTTATACTTTTTGTTGCGATTTATAATCATTTATATAGTACCTATACTTTCTATTAAATTCCAATGTGATTTTTAAATTTTTAAAAAAATTTTTTTCTCATACGTTTCCAAATTTAAAAACTGGATACAATCTGTGTACTCATAAATTTTATCTATATAGCGTGCATTTATATTTCTCATATGAATGTTTATCGTCGCCATCTTAAATGGCATTTTGGAACTATTAAGTCCAAAAAGTATAATAAAATAAAAGGGGGGTGGGTAACAAAATGGCTTTTGAAAATTTACCATTTGACTTTTAATGTAAACCTACACGGTTTACCCTCGTAGATTTATCAAACGTAGATTTACCTATGACGTAACCAGAAGTTTTTCTCAGGGAGAGTGCGAAGTCTTAATCTAAAATTCAGTGAAATTGTAATATCAGAAAAATACACACATAGAAAGTATAAGCATACATACGTGTTACACATACATCCACAATTTTGCTTGCTTGCATACATACATTGTCATAAAACATATCAGTAATGCTGTACATAATCTCATTGTATGTTGTAAAATATATTTGTGACACGATTGTATTTATTAATTTACTATCTAAGTTTTGGACTGGTTTATATTTGCATGTAAATATATATTTTATGTACTCCACACAGTAGCGTTCGCAGAATTTTTTCAAGGGGGTTATTCATAATTTTCAAGGGGGGGTTTCATAATTCTAAAAAATAGCCCGCATAATTTCTACTAAAATTTTTATTTTTGCCATTTTGTCTGAGCTCAAGGGGGTGTTTAAACCCTTAACCCCCCTTGCATACGACCCTGACTCCACGGTATTTACCAAATGAATTTTAACTAATGTTATGAATAACTATAAAAACAAACAAAAAAAATACCGAGAAAGAAAAAGTGTAAAAGACTTTTATTCTTTTATTTTCATTTACAAAATCACATACATTGTACATCAACAAAATCAACAATAAACTATCGTTTTATAGTAGTAAAACAATTATTTTAAGGTCAGCTTGTTCAAATCTTCATCTGCTATTATAGTCATGCAAAGATGCACTGAAAGTAACTCTAAATTTGACAACTTCTTGCGAAAATTTCTATTACAAAGAAATATTTTTGCTCTTTCGGGGTTGTAAACGACCTTTTAACA
This sequence comes from Pardosa pseudoannulata, assembly GCA_032207245.1. Taxonomy (NCBI): domain Eukaryota; kingdom Metazoa; phylum Arthropoda; class Arachnida; order Araneae; family Lycosidae; genus Pardosa; species Pardosa pseudoannulata. Next base: position 94,813,179 of record CM063499.1, on the reverse strand, counting down.
CTTCAAGTGGAAACTAGCGATGTAAAAAGTAAAAAAAGAAAAAAAAAAGGCAATGTATTTACTGAAAATATTTCGGGAAGTCTCCAGACTCCCTCCCCCCTCGTAAATTCTTGTTCACTATTGAGATTTTAAATCTAGTGTAGTAAGCTTTGTCTTAGTACATTAACTGTACTAAGTACATTAACTGTATGTGGGACACGTACTAGCAAGTTTTTTGATGATGGATACCTGAGAGCGAAACACGTACTAGTATGTTTTGTGACTATTGATACTTGAGGGCGAGACTCGTACTAGTATGTTTTCTGACGATGGATACTTGAGCAGGGTACACGTACTAGTACTTTTTCTGACTATTGATACTGTAGCGCAAGACACGTACTAGTACGGGTTAGTGTAATAATACGGTTTGTTTGCGGGTATAAAAATAACGGTATAGACAGGAAAACGAAGCCGAATCTTGTCTACTACACAGATTCTGGTTTGGTTTGGTTTGGTTTGGAGTGCTACGGTCTACCTTTTGCACACGAGGGCTAATGAGACCGGGACCTACAGCTTAAAGCCGATTCCGAACGGCTACGAACATCCATGCCATTGTGGGATTCGAACCCACGAACTCCGGTACCGAAGGCCAGCACCCTAACCAATCGGCCATCGTTCGGCACACAGATTCTGGAAAAATGGAGACCAATAAAAACGAGTTTTCACATTATTAGTTTTTGAATTGCTCTTTTCATTTTTTATAATGTAAAAATGTTTATATATAACATTATTCGAAAAAATTAAAACTACATACTACTATTTTTATTTGTTTTTTCGTATTTGCGATACTATTATAAATTGATCCACTCGAAAATATATTTTTATTTATAAAAAACTTATGGTTGTTATTTATATATTTCTGTTTATATATCTGCTTATATATTTCAATATAAAATACGAAAAGTGGGTTGAAAAATGAAATAACTTTCGATCTATTGAGATTGAATTGAATAACTCAATGGAGGCGACAAACGCCCGACAATTCCGTTGCGAAATGTACACGCACACAGTGTGTTAAACTAAAATCATCAATTGATCATGTACTAGTACGGGTTAGTAGTGTAACAACATGGTTTGTTTGTAGGTACAAAAATAACGGTATAGACAAGAAAAAGAAATTGAATGTTCTTGTTTACTACAGAGATTCTAGAAAAATGGAGACAAATAAAAGCTAGTTTTGACATTATTAGTTTTGGGATAACTCTTTTCACTTTTTATAATGTAAAAATGTTTATATTTAACATAATTGGAAAAAATGAAAACTATAAACTACTATTTATATTTTATCGTTTCATATGTACGATACTATTATAAATTGATCCACTCAAAAATATATTTTTTATTTACAAAAATCTTATGGTTGTTATTTATATATTTCTATTTATATATTTGTTTATATATTTCAATATAAAATACGAAAAAGTGGGTTGAAGAATGAAATAATTTTCGATCTATTGAAATGTAACTGAATAACTCAATGGACGAGCAAAACGCCCGCTCCAGTTACCATTACGCTGGGAAATGTACCGACACACAATGGGTTAAAAAAATCTCTAAAAACATATCTTACATCACAAAATTAACAACTCTAAAGAAAACATTTAATACAAAAAATAAATTCATCTCTAAAGAAAAAACATTCTATAGAAAAAAATGAGCTTTGAAGAAAAAAATAGTATTTAAACACTCTGATTCTAAAGTTTGTTTTATATTACGAAAGTAAATTTTATATAAAAAAAACATTATTTACTCTAAAGAAAAACATTTAAAAAAATATTCTTTAAACATTCTAGATATTAAAGTAAATTAGTTTTAGATAGTAAAAATACACTGCTTAAAGCTATTGCTCTTGATATTTAAATTTAGAAAAATGATAATTCTAATTTTTGAATTTACTCGATTCTGTGAGTGGTAGACTATAAATAAATAGATTCATAAAAACATCCGTCTATTCTCCGCTGTGTTGCATTAGTTTTATTTCTTCCGTTAAGGTATCGAGATACTTTCGTAAACGGTTGACGATATCTTCCTTCAACAAATCAGATTATCTACCTCACTTACTAACTTTCATCGCTCCATTTCATTTTCAAAAAATTCTATTCTGCCGCTATAGAACTGAGACATAATCCTATTTCATACAAAATCTCTTTCTGGTGCAGCATTTCCTGACCTTTTTTGGATCACGTACCACTTGGTGGTACATCTTGATAAGTTGTACCACTTCGTAAAAAGGATTGTATTTCGTGAAATTGATTACCGTCAGTGAGTTTATTGGCATTATACTTTTTACAGGGAGATGATACATTCACATCACACATTAAGGCAAACGCCTAAACATCACGCCGGATTAGAAACTCACTGTAACATACATTATACACACACACACACATATATATACAAAAATATATATGCCTAAAAATACTTATGCATACATATATATATATACATATATATATATATATATATATATATATATATATATATATATATATACATATATATATACATATATATATATAAACATGCATATACGCATACACATATATATGCATATGTATATATACATACAAACAGGCTTACAACTGCTGAGGTACTTTCAAAAAGGTGAGAAAAGTGAAAAATAATACAGAATAAGTGACTAAAAAGTGACCAAATATTGAAAAAAAAATTTCTCCTCTTGATTACAGATGATATTATTAAGATTTTTTATTTATTTTAATTCTAAATCAAATGATTCATGCAAGACATGATTTTAGCGTCAAAAAAAAAAAAATAAATAAAAATTTTGTTTAACACAACACAACATTGCTTTTTATTCAAGAAAATCTATAAATTAGATTTGAATACATACAATACATTAATTTTATAATCACAATTTTCTGCATATATTAATGACGTTTTGAAATATGTACATAGCTAGATTAGGGTACCTAAACAAAAATTGTGAAGAAAAAGAGAAATGTGTGCTTTGACGTAAATTACTTTAATGTATTAAATGTACATTTCAGTACAAATGTAGATTTCAGGAACTTGTTTACCACTTTTTAAAAATCACTAAATTCTGGAAACCATACGACTAATTACATTTTAATAAGAAAAATAAGATTAGAGAATCCCATTTTTGGTCTTTTATTAAAATATTTTGTTATTAATTCAGATTTTCTTTTTTCATCAGCAGACTTTTGCTTGTGATATACCATGAAAAAAGTGACTAAAAGTGACTGTTTACTTAAAAAGTGACTAAAAGGGATCAATTGTAAAAAAAGTGACTAAAGGTGAGAAAAGAGACGGAATTGCAAGCCTGTACAAATATACATATAACATATATATATATATATATATATATATATATATATATATATATATACACACACACACACACACAAACACATATACACGTAAACACACACATACACACATATATATATATATATACACATAAACATACATACATATACATGTAAACACACATACACATACATGTAAACACACATACATACATATGTATACATATACATGTAAACACACATACATATATTTATACATATAAACATATATAGAAGAGCACATGCACATATATATATATATACATATAAACATACATACACATATATACATATAAACCCACATGCATATAAATATACAAACATATGTATGCAGATTGTATACACACACACGTGTGTGTGTGTGTGTGTTCAAAGTTTCCTATTTATCTACTGATTTGTCATTAATAAATGGTTTTACTAAAAACACAAAATAAAAAAGATTTATATTCAAATATTAAATAAAATTTAATAAGATTCTTGTACTCGTTTCGAAGACCATTTTTTGACATTGGGTTCCAAAGTTGTAGAATTCGGCAATGCATCCCGTTTGCGTTTTCCTTAGGATCGTGGCACGTTTCAATATTCTATAGAATACCTAGTGAAATCGTAGAATTCAATAATGCTATATACTTTAACCGACACGTCTGGTTATTTCACGAAATATCTGGTTATTCTGCGAGAAAAGCATTTCACTCTTTAACGGTAACATATATGTATTTCTTTTTATGCTTTAAGGATCGAAATTTCTAAACTGTATGAAACTTTTGTTTCATACAAAATATGTCGGGATTTACAGATTTTGTAAATTGAAGCTTAGTGTTAGATTGAGCAAGCGTGTTATACTTAACACAAAAACCGTGAATTTCAAGGAAAAAGGAAAGCATGTAATTAGGGTGTACCGTGGGACTCGTTTAACGGCCTCATAGAGATTATTAATTATCACTTCCAATAGGACGATAGCCGTTAATTGCAGAGTATGTGTCCGTTGATTTAACCTTACTTTATAATTAAAAGTTTTCGCTACCCGTCATTTCTCTTCGTCAGACGACGAATACGCAAACTGGAAACAGATCGCGATCTAGATTTGGTTTGTAGATGACAGTATTCTCGTCACAGGTGTGGAAAATGCGACGACCCGTCGGTCATTAGGGTGTCGGCGGCGAAAATTTAATTCAGACGTGAGAGAAAGTCTGTTAGTCTCCATCCATCTTCGGAATTATGCAACAATTAGAAAAGAAAGATAACAGAGATAGTTTTTTCTGTAATAATGATTCAATTTGAACTTTTTATAGGTGACACCTAGTCGGCTAGCAATACAGACATATCTTCTATACCAAACGCAGTTGCGCAGCTGTTACTCGTTTAACACCACAAGGGGAGCACGTGCAGCTTAAGAAAGGCTACGGACGCGAGTGACATAACCCACGCTGGATATTCTTCTTTTAGAAACAAAGACCATGCATACGACTGCCCAGTATTGTCCAGAGCTATCGCTCGACTGAGAGGAGAATACTTTTTATACTCCAATAATTGTGACGTCCATAAAAAATAACGAGATAATCACAGGATAGGATACAAATTTAGAATCACCCACAATTCCGGGTGTAAAATATGATATAGATTACTGTGTTCTTATATGTATTAGGCTAGCTTCTTTCTTACTCAACTTAGTAGCTTAACCTTTGATAAATAATATTACCTGTTATCTAAATCATTCGAGTCACCAATAGCAGACGATTGGTCGAGTGACCAATAACACTTTTTTTATTCATTCTTTCATATTTCTTTTCATTAATTGATACCTTATCAGTTGTCACTTCTAAAAAATGAAATGCTCTGTTTATAATCTTTATATTTCATCATTTTTATCAAACAACTAGCTGCTTCGCACCCAGCCTTCGGTCTGGATAATAAATGTTCTCATGTAAAGTTTTAGAATCATTATTATAGGTTTTCATATTCATAAAAATTTCAAACCTCGTTCGCAAGATTGTTCACGAATATGATAGTTTATTTATAATGGGTAATCACAGTTATAAGTATGTATATGATCTATGTTACCCTTAAACCACTATGTTAGGATGCGAACGATTATATTTGCATCGAATTAGTGTCTTATATTAAATTTGCTCAAAACTGTATGGTAAAATATAAGTTTAACCTTAAACTGTATTACTACTGTACGTTGATTAGCAACGTTAACAAATCTTGCCAAATTACGGGATAGAATAGGAAGCAGAGGTTTTGACAGCAACAGTGCTAACTTTGTTCGTAGTAATAAATGTTTTCTAAAATTAAGGAAATTTATGACAAACCACATAGTTTAGTATGAAACAGAAACACACATTCATATCGACAGCTATATGAATATGAAGATAACTATATAAAATGATAGGTTTTTATTTGCCCATGAGAGTCACTGAAATTTGTACTTTTTGTTGTTAGAATATTGTTGATAAACATTTCATTGTAACGTAAAAATGAACCAAGAATTAAATTTAAAATGAGTTCTCATATAAAAATGCTATAATTTGCGTCCCATAGAAATGAAAGTGAATCACTTTATATCTCAATTTCCAGGTCAAATCGAATGGATACTAAGCAGACGATTTTAAATAATATAAAATAAGAAATGAATAAATGAAATATTTAAAGGAATGACGTCGTAATGATAGAAAAATATCATTTTCACCCATGTATTATGTGACAAATTGAAAATTTTAATCTGCTTTTAACCGAGGAAAACAATGACTTGGGATGACGCCCCATTGCTAGAAATTATTGCTTCTTTCACTTAGTTATGATGCGATAAATTAAAAAATGAATAGTTTGCTTTTAACCGGGGAAAATAATGCTTGGAATAATGACATGAAACGCTCGAAAGAGGGGGAAAGAATAGATTTCGAATATTAAAAATTTACAAAAACCTTCCCAGGGTTATACCTAATAATTTCCCAAATTTTCACGGCGATTGGAAGCATGGTTTTTGAGTCTATTGAGTACAGACAGACAGACACAAATTCATTTTTATATATAATATATATATATATATATATATATATATATATATTATATATATAGATATACTATGAATGTTTCTCAGCATTTATCCTCTAATCACAAAAAAGTAGACAGTAGCTCTCCAAACCAAACACATCATAAATATTGAATAAAAATGCAAGTACGAATAAACTGCGAGAACGAATCAATTTTATAAGTCCATTAACAAACACGACATATCTTTGGCCTGCTCGAGCCTCGAACTCGTACCCTCCAGATAAAAGATAGATGACTTTACTGAGTTAACCACCTTGGTTCAGAAGCTTCTTGTCGAAAGTAATATTTAGAATTTGGTGTAATTGAAACAAAAAGCAGTATACAAATTTTTATAATTTTTTTTTGTGTTACGCCAATAATTAATTTTATATGGAGTTAAAATTACACAAAATATTATCTGCGTAAATTACGATTATTTGTTATTATTAAAAGCTCTAAATCGATATTCAGCTTTAAGTGTGAAGTTTAACATTGTTTAAAATGTCCCAATTAGAATGAATCATGTTCTAAGAATCTGAAGAAGCAGAAATATTTAAAGACCATCTACTTTAAATAAATTTGAAGGAATTTACAGTGATTCATTTATGAAACCTACTCCAATACAATCTCATGTTGATGTTTCACTTTGAGTTTTTAATGCTCATTTATTTGAGTTTAGTTTATTTTAATCACTTATTTGCAAAACAAATGATTTTTTAATTTAACTTTATAAAACTTTTCATCTAAAAACAGTATCTTAATGTGTAATTATTAAAATTCGTCAGAGGAATCAATTTTTCTACTATACAAAACGGCAATTTAGAAATTAATGATCGTGCCCTACAGTTTTCGAATTCTGTTCTCATGTCATTTTGGAAAAGAAACGTCATCATTCCTTTCTCAACATTTTTTAAATTTTTCATCAAATTAGCAGTGTTTAATTTCGCCTGGAAAATACTGGAGCATCCATTAATTCCTTGTCTGTGGAATACATTTGAGGTAAACGTACCCCAAATGGAAGAAATTTTTCTCTTTATTTTTGGTCGTTATCATCATCAAAATATTAGCAAAACAGTGGGTTCCGTTTAAATCCTTTAGGACACAAAAATTGTATACATGATAAAAATAATTGAACAATGCCGACTGTCTACAATTCTTTCTAAGAACTCATTGATAAATGGTTCGTCATCATAATGTTTTTTAAAATCATCGTTGTACTCTACGTTTCAACACTTTCGATGCAATTCGGAAGCTGAGAAATGTTTAACCCCTTCCGGTATAATTTAATAATGAAAAACTGTGCGTGAAGTAACCATTTATTTTTTATTTAAAAAACTTGTTTTATTTTACAATTCTTACATATTCTTAATTAAAATCTACTTTTTACATAGTGTTAAGTATCAGAAACGGTAAAATTAAGATAATAGTCTTCAAGCTACAGGTACTTTTCAAAACAAAGTGCAAAGAATTCTTAATTGTTTACACCAAAGTAGTCTCACTTCTAATTGGATTCTTGCAACACACACGGTATTTCTTAGTAGGTTTTCTTTTATTCTGACTCATCAATTTGGCAGTGACTTGTACCAAGAAATTCTAAGTAAACAATATGTAATAGCGACCTGGGATTTCCACAAGTAACAAAAGTGTTGCTGAATTCAGTACACTAGAAATTTTAAACTAAATTAATTATCATATTAATCAGTAACTTTAGTCGCATGGCGAGTGTAGCTCGTCATTGTGCGGTATGGAATGAAAAACCAATGACGAGCTAGACTCGTCATTTTACCGGAAGGGGTTAACTGCGCTGACTCCTTTTTGGTAACCTATAATAACGATTTAAAATTTCGATCTTTAGTTTTAATGTTCAATCATTTCGCTTTCTGGCTTCCATATATGCAAACTGCACTTAAGCGAGCAAGGCATAAAATGGTAATAAGCTCCTTCTCAGTTCGAAATAGAATGAGTTTCCTTCTGCTGATCTGACAACCACAGGGTGTGCGTCTTTCTGAAACATTCCAGGAACGTGTAATACTTCACTCTTTTGTTTTTTCTCCTTTTCCCTAGGTGGAAGAGGGAGAATTCTCGGAAATTCAAACAACAGCGAAGGGTAAGAAAAGAAAGGTTTTTTTTTAATGCATTGCAAATATTCCTTTGCCAGTTAAAAGGAGGTTCGAAAACGGATCCCATGAACCGATGTCACGATTCCATAAAGCGATCTTTTTAACATACAAATGAATAGAAGAAATCGGGACCCAGTCATTTCGATAACAAGCGATGGATAACATGAACCGCGATACCATTAAGCGGAGACCACTGTAGTTTATTTTTGACAAAAGCAAAATTCTAAACTAAACAACTAATATTTTCAATATTTTCACATGTAGTTGCAATGTTAAGGGATGACAGTCTTTTTTTTACAAATGACAGCAAAATAAATGACAAATTTCTGGATTAATAAAATAAACTAACAGAATATTATCTCTATCAACTGTCATAAATTTCACGTCTCTCCGATTCCTTTGAATTTTACAGTATTCGAGAAATATCGACAAATAGAAACGGCTCCGAGAAAGAATCTCTATTGGGAAAATGGTAAATTATATATTATACATTTAACGAACAGATTTCGGGTTTCATGGAATTAAAATACCGTTTTTTTCTCTTCCCGAAGTGGGGTCGGGCATTCCAAAATACGCGCATTAGCGCTGCCCTGACTGATTACGGGCGTCACAGGAGGTGTCTAACAAATTTCTACCGTGG
>CM063499.1:94794018-94799018 GCA_032207245.1 Pardosa pseudoannulata | reverse complement strand
CCTTATTTCAATTTTTAATATTTTAATAATTTTGGATCTTTAAATTCATAAATTTCATTTTTGTGCTGTACGTTTTTCAATTTTTTCAGTTTCTGTTTTACATTTTTAATCAAACTTTGCTGATTATCTTGTTGATTTTTTGTCTTTCTAAATTTTCTACCTATTTGTTTTTAAATGTTTTTCTATTGGTTTTGGGCATCTTTCTTTTTTAACGTTTCATCAAAATTGATTTTTTCAAGATTTTTTTCAAAATTGTTTCAAAATTGTGTTGTTTGATTGAGTTTTACGTCTTGTTTGGCGCATTTTGTGCAAGCGCCACTAAATTTCAACCAACCAACCACCTTAGGTAGATATTATAGGCTAGATATTCAATGTTTGAAATAAAAACTCTTGTGTAATATTATAATAAAAAAAAGTATCCATTTTAACATCGAAATAAATTTGAAATCTTAATGAATAAATTTGAACTGGCACTGAATTGTTCAGCAAGTTGAAATTCAAGTAAAAAGGGACATTAAAAAATTTTAAAAAATCTTTCTATTGGATTATAAAGTCCATATCTAGTTCTTTTACTTAAGTTTTTAGAAGTATTAAGGCGCAAGAATTGAAAGAAAGTATTTCTTGAATTGAAATAAATTGTGCTTCAGGGAGCATTTTAAGATAAAAAATTATTTGTTTCAAAAATGTTTAATTTAAAGATAGTCGAATAATTATATAATATTTGATCAATTAGGGATTTAATATATATATTTGTAAAAATTTCATTTTTATATGACAAATAATGAAGAAAAATATTAAGGTCCACCGTCTCAATTTACAAATATTGGGAGAAAAATATTAAGGTACATCGTTTCAATTAACAAATATTGGGAGAAAAACAGTAAGGTCCATGGTTTCAACTTACAAACATTGTGAGAAAAATATTATGATCCATCGTTACAACTTACAAACATTGGGAGAAAAATATTAAGGTCTATCGTCTCAATTTACAAATATTGGAATATTAAGGTCCATCGTTTCATCTTTCAAATATTGGGAGAAAAATATTAAGGTCCATCGTTACAATTTACAAACATTGGGAGAAAAATATTAAGGTCTATAGTTTCATCTTACAAACATTGGAAGAATAATATTAAGATCCATCGTTACAACTTACAAACATTGGGAGAAAAATATTAAGGTCTATCGTCTCAATTTACAAATATTGGAATATTAAGGTCCATCGTTTCATCTTTCAAATATTGGGAGAAAAATATTAAGGTCTATAGTTTCATCTTACAAACATTGGGAGAATAATATTAAGGTCCATCGTTACAATTTACAAACATTGGGAGAAAAATATTAAGGTCTATAGTTTCATCTTACAAATATTGGGAGAAAAATATTAAGGTCCATCGTTTCATCTTTCAAATATTGGGAGAAAAATATTAAGGTCCATCGTCTCCTTAATTTACAAATATTGGGAGAAAAATTTTAAGGTCCACGAGCCCTTAATTTTGATATATAAGGAGAATGCCCCTCTCAAGAAACATTTATCTTTACGCTCTTACTATGAAAAAAAACAAGAAAAACAGAACTGTTTCGGAAAAGAAACTAATTTCTAAGACATCACTGGTTTAGTATTTCGAAAGAGTTAAGATTTAATACAACACTTTCGAAAAATTCCCGACAATGTTCTTTTAAAAGTGTTTGTCGATCCAAATCCGTTTGACGGTTCCTAAATTTAGAAATAATCTATTCTTCACCATTAAAAAAATAAAATTAAACAGCTATGAGACTTAATGAATCCTCTATTTAAACATTGAATTTTCATTTAATTTAGAATTGTGAATCACTCAACCAAAATAGAAAAATTTGCTTTCACATCTTTAAATGCTTTTAATTGAATTCACTGCAAGAGACAACCTGTGATTTTACAAATACCGTCATTTCACCGTGGAAATCTTTAAATAGAATTTCAGAAAGAAAAAAGTGTGTTTACTGTTTCTGTCTTTACACAAAACAGACTTTTATCGATTGAATCACATCACAGCAGTTTATGTTAGCGTTGTATTAAAAGATAAAATACTTCCGGATTACATTTTAAAGGGAAAAAAACACTTTTGCACGTCGAACATTTTAATGAAAATGACAAATGTTTTGTGTTTTTTATATATGAATCATCCAAGAGTCCATTCGGTTTATTAATTTTTATGAGGTTTACAGATTTTTGTAAGTTTAAATGGAACAAACTATTTTATGACTTTCTATAACTTTTTTATTTCACACTAAAATGTCTGGTTTGGTTTGGAGTGCTATGGTCTACTTTTTGCAACACAAGAGCTAATGAGACCGCGACCTACAGCTTAACCCCTTCCGGTAAAATGACGAGTCTAGCTCGTCATTGGTTTTTCATTCCATACCGCACAATGACGAGCTACACTCGACATGCGACTAAAGTTAATGTTAAATATGATAATTTAGTTTATAATTTCTAGTGTACTGAATTTAGCAAGACTTTTGTTACTTGTGGAAATACCAGGTCACTATTACATATTGTTTATTTAGAATTTCTTGGTACAAGTCACTGCCAAAAGGATGAGTCAGAATAAAAGAAAACCTACTAAGAAATGCCGCGTGTGTTACAAGAATCCAATTAGAAGTGAGACTCCCTAGCGGTGTAAACAATTCAGTATTCCTTTGCACTTTGTTTTGAAAAGTACCACTAGCTCGAAGACTATTATCTGTATACCTTATTAATGTTTTGCTTTGATATTTTCTTAATTATACTTTTTCTGATATTATTTAATACTCTGTAAAAAGTGGATTTTAATTAGGAATATGTAAGAATTGTAAAATGAAACAAGTTTTTTAAATAAAAAATAAATGGTTACTTCACGCACAGTTTTTCATTATTAAATCCTACCGGAAGGGGTTAAAGCCGATTCCGAAAGGCTACTTACATCCATGCCACTGTGGGAATCGAACCCACGAACTCCTATACCGAAGGCCAGCACCCTAACCAATCGACCATCGTTCGGATACTAAAATGTCTGATTTATTATTATTTTTTCTTGTAGAAATAATCTGTTATACAGAGGCTATTCGCACATTTTTTAGACGATTTTGGTTAGCAGTATTAAAAAATCGTCTGTTACAAAATAAATAACTGCAATTGTACTATGTTTTTAAAAGTCAAAATTATAGTCAGCGGCTTGAGAGGTTTGTTTTTATTCAAAATGACGTTTTTAACGAAACAGTGGCTCGAAGGCTCTATTGATGCTCTCTCCGTAGCCGTTCGGAATCGGCTTTAAGCAGTAGGTCCCAGTATCATTAGCCCTCGTGTTGCAAAAAGTAGACCGTAGCGCTCCAAACCAACCAAACCAAACCAAGTATTCCTAATCCGTTATCCAAAAACGATGTGAGAGTCATGGTTTGGTGATATCTAAAGCGTCGATAGGTAATATCGTCAAAAAGAAAGAAAAAACGTCCAATTGGAGCCTCAAGTGGGAAAAAAATTCCATACAAGTATCCAAGGAAACAATGAACATCTTCGACTATTGCAAAGGTACATTGTTGAATGTTAAAAGAAAATTCCCCTAGTCAAAGGACAGTTGCAAAATGTTTAAAATGCTCGGTGTCCACTGTAAACAAAACGATAAACGTGGATTTAAATCTTAAGAAAGCGAAAAAACGTAACGTGCACCGTCTTTCTCTAAAGCATATCGCCGAACGCAGGACACGCTGCAGAATTATGTATGAGAAACATTTATCCCAAGAAAAATGGAAAAAAATTGTCCCAATAGATGAATCAAATGTGTATTTAAATGATTGCAACAAAACAAAAGTCATTTATTATCATAAAAGGGGAGAAAAAAATTTAAGTACATGGTTTAAAGAATCGAAAGAAAGTTTTTCTAAGGGATTCGTGATTATTGATGGTTTTTCGTATAACGACAAATTAAAAATAAAGAGAGTTGAAAAAATGTCAAGATTAACTCCAAGTATTATCAGGAACCTATTTCATCTCCCATTTTTCTGAATGAAATATCATCGCTTTACCCGCAGTGCCGTCCATCTGTGGAACTCCATCAAGACAAAGCTAGCAATCAAACATCCAAATCCACTGTCAATTTCCTAAAAAAAATTGAACAAAAAACCGGTATCGAGACCTAACCTTTCGCTGATATCCCTACTCAATCTCCCGATGTACCACCTATGGATTTTTGTGCTTTTAAAATCTGCATTATCCGAACGTCGTCCCACAACCCTTACAGGACTTTGGAAAGCTGTTCGGGAGGAATACGGCCGAACGATGGCCGAATGGTAGAGCGCTGCTCTTCGGAACCGAAGTTCGTGGGTTCGAATCCCACTGATGGCATGGATGTTTGTAGCCGTTCGGAATCGGCTTTAAACTGTAGGTCCCGGTCTCATTAGCCCTCGTGTGCAAAACAGTAGACCGTAGCGCTCCAAACCAAACCAAACCAAAATCGGGAGGAATGGGATAGAATACCCCTTCTGACACTTCCAAAGGTATTATTATTCTGGAAATGACGGTGTAGCAAGATAGTTCAGAATAAGGGCAATCAATCAAATAGAACATTTCAATCACAAGAATTTTATGTCATTTAGTTTTATGACTACAATATACGTCGTCTAAAAAATGCCTCTGTATCTCTCTTTAATAAACTTTAAATACTTAAGAAAATTTTCAAAAAATGCATATTTATAACTTTATTTTTTTATTCGTTAAAACTATTTCCACTTGAGCTATATAAGTATTATGCATACAAATGTTCAATTTTAAGTTTTTAAAGAAGAATGAACGTCTAAAATTGAATTTAACAACAAAAAACAATCCATAAGTTTAATCATATTTTATGATTTAAAACATGTTTATAATTTTACCCTCCCCCCATTTTTTTTGGGGGGGGCGGTATTTAGACGTATACTTACCTATCTAAAAATATTGCTCTCCTAACAACAATTTTAGTTGAATTACAAGAAAACATTCCATTGAA
>CM063499.1:94781518-94789018 GCA_032207245.1 Pardosa pseudoannulata | reverse complement strand
TTTCTTTTTCTGAAAAATAGAAAATTCTGAAGGTTAAAAGGTCTTGAGACCTATTAAATCGGAACATTCTGAGACATTCGTCTGTTTTTGCAAAATATTTATAAATTACAAATAAATAAATTTGGCAAATTGCGAAATTCCAATAATCAATGTGAAAAATCACGCTAAAAATATAACGATACGTTGTAAATATTATTTTAAAATGAAACTGGAATAATTCTTATAATAATCATGAATTATATAAGGTTTGCTTGTGGCTACTAAAATAACAGTATATACAGGAAAACGGAACCGAATGTTCTTGTCTACTTTATAGATTCTGGAATGTAAAAATGATTATATATAACATAAATCGAAAACATTAAAACTATACACTACTATTTCTATTTCATTTTTCTTATTTACGATACTCTTATAAATTTCTCCACACAAAAATATATTTTTTGTTTACAAAAATCTTATGGTTGTTATTTATATAGTTGTCTATTTCTATATTTGAATATAAAATACGAAAAGTGTGTTGAAAAATGAAATAATTTTCGATATATTGAGATTGAACTGAATAACTAAATTTACATATATCATTCATTAAGTTCAACACAATTTCGTAACATCTGATAAGAATTGTAGAAAACTATAATATAGTAAAGGAAGGATTTCATTTTAATCAGAACATTCAGAAATTACAAAAGTCTCAAGCACAACCAAAAATATTTGTAAATCCAAAAAAAAAATAATTTGTGAAAAAATTTGAAATTCTAATGCTCGATGTTAAAATTTACCTTAAGGTTAAGTTAAAAGTATAAGAATTCGTTAAAAATATTTAAAAATAGAATTGGAACAATTCTTATAGGGTACAATTCTTTGGAATTAAAGGTATTATGCTAATTAAATTACACAGGTATCTAATTCCTTATGTATCCAGTTTATTAAATTCAGCACGATTTCGTAACCTCTAAAAATAGCCGGATAAAATTAATCTGTAGGAAAAAATGATAGTTAAGTGGAAAAGAAACATTGTTTTTGGACACAAAAATAACGGTATATACGGGAAAACGAAGCCGAATGTTCTTGTCTACTACAGAGATTCTGGAATGTAAAAATGTTTATATATAACATAATTCGAAAAAATTAAAACTATAGACTAATTTTTCATATTTAGGATACTATTATAATTTGATCCTCTGAAAATTTATTTTTTGTTTACAAAATCTAATGGATTATATATATAAATATTATATAACTATATTTTATATATATCTATATATATATCTATATATATCTATATATATATCTAATATATATATATCTATATATATCTATATATATCTAATATATATCTATATATATCTAATATATATTTATATATATCTAATATATATCTAATATATATCTATATATATCTATATATATCTATATATATCTATATATATCTATATATATATCTATGTATATCTATATATATCTATATATATCTATATATATCTATATATATCTATATATATCTATATATATCTAATATATATCTATATATATCTATATTTTATATATATCTAATGGATTATTTCTATATTTCTATTTATATATTTCAATAAAAAATCTAAAAAGTGCGTTGAAAAATGAAATAATTCTCGATCTATTGAGGATCTATTGAGATTGAACGATACTATTATAAACTGATCCTCTAAAAAATTATTATTTGTTTACAAAATCTAATGGATTATATATATAAATATTATATATCTATATTTTATATATATTATATATCTATATATATCTAATATACATCTATATATATCTAATATATATTTATATATATCTAATATATATCTAATATATATCTAATATATATCTATATATATCTATATTTTATATATATCTAATGGATTATTTCTATAATTCTATTTATATATTTCAATAAAAAATCCAAAAAGTGCGTTGAAAAATGAAATAATTTTCGATCTATTGAGGATCTATTGAGATTGAACGATACTATTATAAATTGATCCTCTAAAAATTTATTTTTTGTTTACAAAATCTAATGGATTATATATATAAATATTATATATCTATATTTTATATATATCTATATCTATATATTTTATATATCTATATATATCTATATATATTTTATATATATCTATATATATATATATATTTTATATATCTATATATATCTATATATCTAATATATATCTATATACATCTACATATATCTATATTTTATATATATATATATCTAATATATATCTATATACATCTATATATATCTATATTTTATATATATCTAATGGATTATTTCTATACTTCTATTTATATATTTCAATATAAAATCCGAAAAGTGCGTTGAAAAATGAAATCATTTTCGATCTATTGAGATTGAAGTAAATAACTGAATGGACGCTCCCGGTACAATTCCGCTGCGAAATGAACCCGCACACAATGGGTTAATACATCTAATTCTTCACACCATTAAGTTCAACACAATTTCGTAACCCCTGATAAAATTTGCAAAAAACAATATCGATAGAAAAAGAAAGATTTCATTTTAATCAGAACATTCAGAAATTACAAAAATCTCAAGAAAATTTTTGTAAGTTAAAAATAAATAATTTTTGAAAAAAATTGAATTTTAATTCGCAGTGTTAAAATTTATATTAAGGTTAAGTTAAAAGTATAGCAATTCATTGAAAATATTTATAAAAGAATTGGAAAAATTCCTACAAGGAATAATTCTTTAAATTTAAAGGTATTATGCTAATTAAACTAAACAGGTATCTAATTCTTTATGTATCCAATTTATTAAATTCGGCGTGATTTTGTAACCTCTAAAATAGCCAGATGAATTTAATCTGCAGAAAAAAACAATAGTTAAAGTAAAAAAATTAAGAAATAATTTTATTCAGTTCTATTTTTGAAAAAAAAATATTTTGTAAGCTAAAAAGAGATAACGTTTAAAAAACTATTAAAATTCCAAAAATCTACGCTAATTTTTACCTTAACACAATGTATGCGTGTCACTTACTAGTACGTTTTCTGACGATGGATACTTATTCGAGGGTCACGTACTAGTACGGGTTAGTGTAACAACATGGTTTGTTTGCGGTATAGATAGGAAAGCGAAGCCGAATGTTCTCGTCTACTACAAAGATTCTGGAAAAATTGAGACCAATAAAAACTAGTTTTTACATCGGTCAATCAGGAACCAAGAACGGGAAAGCTAATTAAAAAAAATCAATTTAGATTTATAATTAACTATTTATCCTTGCGAAAAGGATATTATATATGTATATTTATATATTACATATATATTTGGATATATATATATATATATATATATATATATATTTGTCTATTTATACATTTGTTTATATATTTCAATCTATAAAATATGATTTGGTTTGGTTTGGTTTTTGGAGTGCTACGGTCTACTTTTTGCAACACGAGGGCTAATGAGACCGGGACCTACTGCTTAAAGCAGATTCCGAACGGCTACGAACATCCATGCCATAGTGAGATTCGAACCCACTAACTCCGGTTCCGAAGGCCATAACCCTAACCTTTCGGCCATCGTTTGGCCTATAAAATATGAAAAGAGGTTAAAAAATTAAATAATTTAAAAAATGAAAACTATGTACTACTATTTCTATTTGATTTTTCCTATTTACGATACTATTATAAATTTATCCTCTCAAAAAATATAGTTTTCGTTTACAAAAATGTTATGGCTGTTGTTTATATATTTCTATTTAAATATTTGTTTCTATATTTCAATATAAAATACGAAAAGTGGGTTGAAAAATGAAATACTTTTCGATCTATTGAGATGGAAATAACTGAATGGACGCGCCAAACGCCCGCTCCCGGTACAATTCCGCTGCGAAATGGACCAGCACGCAGTGGGTTAAAATAATTTTAAAGAGTAACTTGTCATTTAAAATATAATTTTAAATGAAGTTCTTTAAATTCTTATAATGAAATATATTTTGAAAACTAAGACATTATGTACATTAAAATTACACAGCTATCTAATTCTTTATATCTTCAATTTCTTAAATTCTGCTAAATTTCGTAACCTCTGATAAGAATTGTCGAACGAACTATATATATAGAACAAGAGTAGAACATTCAGAAAACTCACTTCTGCCTTCAAAAATTATTTTTCATTAAATAATTTTTGGAAAATGGTGCTTTTCCAATGATGTATCTTAAACTACCCTTTTATATGATGTTAATAAGTGTACTACTCTTTCATACAAAATATTATTTTAAGAATACTTGTAAAAATTCCTTTACCGGACAATTCTTTGGAACCAAAAGCATTATGTTTCCCGAAATTATTATACAGCTATCTAATTCTTTACATCTTCCATTCATTAAGTTCAGCACAATTTCGTAACCTCAGATAAGAATGGCCGGATGAACTATATAGAACAAGAGCGATTTCTTTTAAATCAGAACATTTAGGAACTCCCTCCCTCCCCCAAATTAATAGCCCTCCCCCCTTTCCCCCGAAACACGTGAAAAATCACATTTTTATATTCGCAAAGTAAAAAAAGTTTTGCAGAACCAACCGAATACTCTCCCGTTAAACTGGATCAGCCTATTCACTCAAATATATCGCAAATATAATCGTTTTGGGAGAACATAGAGGCAATAAAAAAGAGAGAGAGAGCGGACATTATCTCCGTAATACTGCTTCTCATCTCAACTCCACTAGAGCCTTCGTCGGCTCCCTTTGTTTGCACGTTTCTCCAGTGCTGCCCTGCTTAGAAAAGAAATCTTATCTCTCCGATTGTTTTAAAAGCGAAGGGGGCAAAAAAAGAGATGGCAGCGACTCCGTTGCCATGGTTACCGGGAGGCTGAAGAGCCGTTCGAAAAGGTGAATTTAGGGAAAAGAGACGGAAAATTTTGGCGCTCTTGTCACGTGCTTTTTTTCTCTCCCCCAGCGCAAAATATGTAATGAGCTAAATATTAATTAATACAAAAATCAATAATACTCCTCAGTAATCTTTCGTAAACATTTCTCTCCGGTAGAATTTGCTTTGTTTTAAAGGATTTTTATTGTTATTAATTGCGATACAAGTCAAATTGTACGTCTTTGTGTTCGAAAATTACGTTGACATTTGCACATAATTAAATGGAACTTTTTATAAATTATTTTTTTCGTTAAAGAGAACGAACGAATTTGCCAAGCGCAGTCCTTGCATTTACATATTTCGTTATCGAAATTTATTTTGTTAATTTCAATAATTTCCTTAACGGCACCTTAAAGTCAGATTAATTAAAATGTTTCAAGATTTTGAAAACATCCAATTTTTTCTAACCAATTCTTTTAAATTTTGATCATGTCTTTTTCAGTTCGTAGTCTATTTACTGCATATCTATATAAATTAAAAAATTTTTGCAATTACTATGTTTTAATTATATTAAAATAAAATTTACTAATATATTTTAAATTAATCAAAGTGTATTTGTTTTTTCTTTAGTGTTTAGTTTTTTACATGAAAAATAATTTGAGTGCGTAAAAATCGGTTAAACAAGAAAGATTAATAAATATAACAGTAATAATACAGAACAAGTAAATTAGATAATATAAAATATACTTAAAATTTTGAAGAAATATATGAAGTATAAAAAATTACAATAAAAAAAAATAAAATCATAAAACACGTAATTATTGTGTACAAATTAAAATAAATTGTACAATCTGTTTTTATAAAGAATTTATGTATGTATGTATATATATATATATACACTCACACACATACATATATATATATATATACACATATATAATCCCCTATATAATAATAGCCTAAGTTGTCTGTCCGCAAATTTCTGAAGCGGTTACAACCATATTGGATTTTTCATTAGTTAGGGTTAGCAAAATTGAAAGCGAGTTCGAAATCCACCTCATCCCCCCTTTTCGAGCGTTTAATGCTATTATTTCAAGCCTTATACTTCCTCTTATTCTATACGAAATTTATTCTTGATAAGATGGCAAAAGCGGAGAGTAATATTTAAATTTCTGGACTGTTTCTCCTTGACCACCTGACTTCATATACTCTAATTAGTTCGCTTGCAATGAGCAGGCGCTGTACATTTGGTAGAATGTCCGCCCTCTTAATCATCGTACTTCTGGGATTGACGGTTCTATCCCCGACGCAGCCAATTTTTTTAATGTCTAATAAATTTAATATTTTCTGCTTTTTCTTTTAAATTCTTATTCCGAAAGCTGTTTTATTATTTATAAAATAAATTTTTACTATTTTTCAACTTTTTATAACTTTTATTATTTTTACTAGCATATAGCCCGTCTTTTAATTTTTCAGAATTGTAAAGTACACTATGAGGCAGGTAAAAAAAATGGTTTGTTTTTTAGCTGAGAATTATCGTTCAAAAAAAATAATTGATTAAAACTATTACATATGTGTGATAAAATTTTCCATTGCAACAAAAAATAATCGACAGTTCAATTTAATATTATCACATATCTACCTAATCTATTACATTGGGGAGCATCCATATTGGATTTTTGATTAGTTAGGGTTTGCAAAGTTCAAAGCGAGTAAAGTTTATCTTTTATTAAAGTATAGATCCGATGCTGAAGTAAATTGGTATGAATAAGTTTCGTATCACAGCGAAAAATACTGTCCTCTTTAAAACGTTCGAAATCCACCCCTTTCCCTTTTCAAGAGTTTAATGCCATTATATCAAGCCCCATTTTAAGAGCAAGCGATTCAATTTATCCATTTATCACATAATAAATAGGCAAAAATAACAATTTTTTTCTAGCATTATGACTTCATTCCTTTAACCGTCTCATTGAATCCTTTCTTATTTTAAATTATTTACATATTGTCTACATTATTTCCATACTTTTTATCACTAAACTCAGATAACACAAATAATTTTCTTTTTTATTTGACTTAAATAATAGATTAAATACATATGTGATAATTTTAATCGATTATTTTTGTTGAAAGGTAATTTTCAGCCCCCCCCAAAAAAAAACCATTTTTTTCTTTACCTGCCTCATAGGATTCTTTACAATTCTGGAAAATTAAAAATTTTACTGATCCCGTTATATGATGGGCTATATGCTAGTATATATATATATATATATATATATATATATATATATATATATATATATATATATATATATATATAATATATATATATATATAATATATATATATATATATATATAATATATATATATATATATATATATATATATATATATATATATATATATATATATATATATATATATATATATATATATATATATATATATATATATATATATATATATATATATATATATATATATATATATATATATATATATATATATATATATATATATAATGCACACACACTATATATATATATATATATACATACATACGTACACACACATATACAAATATATATACATATAGGATGTAATAAATTATTTCCTCTAGTCACAATAATTATTTAGCCTCT
>CM063499.1:94754018-94776518 GCA_032207245.1 Pardosa pseudoannulata | reverse complement strand
TTTAAAGCCAACAACAAGTCAGCTTCATAGCAGCTGGTATTTTCGATACAATAGACACTTTTGGTATTCAAGACAAACCTATTACAAACCTGTCCTGTTACAAACGACAGACAGCAAGTTTGAATCCCACCGATTGCATGGTTCGAAATCGGCAAGTAAGCCGCAAAGTCCTGATATCACTAGGGTCCTTACTCTGGACGTTGCGGTTCGTTTCGAACGTTCGTTGTGACGTCATTTTGACGTCAGCTTGAGGAAATTATGCGAGCAAATGATCAAGCTGATGTCAAAGTGACATCCCAACCAACGTTCGAAACGAACCGCAACGTCCAGAGTAAGCCCCTAGGTCCCGTGTAACAAAGTAGCAGACCGTAGCTCTCCAGAACAACTAATTAACTTACTCCCAAACGATGGTGGAAGGAGTAAAGCGCTGCTTTTCGGAATTGGAATTTGCATGTTCGAATCGTGCTGTTATGGGTATTCGAAGCCATTCGAAATCTAATTTAAGCTACAGAAACTGGTTAGGTTAACCCCCTTGTATCAAAAAGTAGATAGTACAGCTACAAATTTACCAATCAATCAATCTAAGAAGTCTTCGTGTTGCCAAAAAAGTTGCACTCCAAAGTCAAACAAACCTTGTATGTCTCATTGCACACTTAACAATTCTATAAATAGTTCTACACACGTCTGTTGCTCAACCAATTCCAACCAAGCTTAATTGGAACGGATACAAACATTAGCCCATTGTGTTTGAGTCCATTTCACAGCGGAATGGTACCGGAAGCGGGCGTTTGGCGCGTCCATTGAGTTATTCACTTCAATCTCAATAGATCGAACATTATTTCATTTTCCACCCACTTTTTGTATTTTAGATTGAAATATATATATATATATATATATATATATAATTATATATATATATATATAATATATATATATATATATATATAATATATTATACATACATATACATAAATACAAATATATATATATATATATATATATATATATATATATATATATATATATATACATACATACATACATACAAATATATGTATATATATATATATATATACATACAACAAATATATGTATCTATGTATATATATATATACATACACATACAACAATATATGTATATATATATATATATATACACATACAACAAATATATGTATCTATGTATATATATATATACATACAATATATATATACATATATTTGTATGTATGTATATATATATATATATATATATATATATATACAAATATATGTATATATATATATAATATATAACAATACATATACATAATATTATTTTCGCAAGAGTAAATAAAAAGTTAATTTTAAATCTCAATTGGTTTTTTTAATCCACCTTCCCGTTCTGTGGATTCGCATCGACTGATGTAACAACTAGTTTTTTCTGGTCTCCATTTTTCCAGAATCTGTGTAGCAGACAAGAACATTCGGCTTCGTTTTCCTGTCTATACCGTTGTTTTTGCACCCACAAACTAACCCTGTTGTTACACTAACCCGTACTCGTACGTGACACGTGCTCCAGTATCCATCGTCAGAAAACGTACTGGTAAGTGTTCATCGCTCAAGTATACTAATACGTGTCCAGCATACAATGTGTTAACTTCAGCAGTAAAAATCTATAAATTTTGTGTATTAATTCGAGAGAACTTGTAGCCGATTGGCGCGGAATGGGTAGGTCTGCTCTTCGGTACCGAAATTCTCGTGTTCGATTTCCACTGCTGGTAGGGATGTTCGTACCCGTTCGGAATAGGTTTTAAGTAGCAGGTCCCTGTTTCATTTGCCATCGTATAAGAAAACAAAAGTAGCGTTCGTTCCTAACCAGATGACTTATTCAGAAATAAGTAGGCTTATCCATAGCGTCGAAATCAGATTATTTCCGTTGTTCTTTAAATATTTTATCATAGTTCCTCGTTATTTACGTAAACAGTAATATTTCAGTCAAAAAGAAGAATATAATGGTATAGTTTATAAGTGAAGCTGAATATTAAAATAGGATGAGTATTTCGAGCGTCAAATCAAGAAGGGATTAAAACCCAATAAATCTTTGAGTTTTTAAAGTAAATAAACTGCAAACCGAGTATATACACAAAGTTTTTAAAAGTCATATATATATATATATGTAATTCAGGAATTATACAACTGCTAGACACACTTGAAATTCTAGCCCCTATTCTTTTCACTTGCCCGGGACAAGCAGAAGCTATTAGACTATTTAATAAATTGCAGTCGAGCCATTTTGGTAAAAAGAACGGGTAGAGTTCGTAGCGAAACAAACTAAAAATGGTCTGCTAAAAATGAGATCTTTACCAATCAACGACAGACAAGAGAAACACAGTTTGCTCGAACAGAGGTGTACCCAAGAGAGAAGATAGAAATTTTCCGAGG
Source organism: Pardosa pseudoannulata (assembly GCA_032207245.1). NCBI lineage: Eukaryota > Metazoa > Arthropoda > Arachnida > Araneae > Lycosidae > Pardosa > Pardosa pseudoannulata. The sequence goes on along the minus strand of CM063499.1, from coordinate 94,774,094 downwards.
GACAAGAAACTTAGTCGGCTATTTTAGCTGTTAGGCCAGGAGAAAATCCGAGCCATCTGCCGGCGACGACTGGAAAACGTGTAGAATGAACAGAAAATTGATATCTATTGAACAGAAAGCTTTGAGAAATGGATTAAAAGAATTTTAAGTCGATTTGATTTGATTTAGTTTTGGAGCGCTACGGTCTACTTTTTGCAACACGAGGGCTAATGAAACCGGGACCTACTGCTTAAAGCCGATTCCGGACGGCTACGGACATCCATGCCATAGTGGGATTCGAACCCACGGACTACGGTTCCAAAGGCCAGCACCCTAACTATTCGGCCATCGTTCGGCCGAATTTTAAGTCGAAGACGCTTCTTTGATGAAGACATTGAGAGGCTGAGAAAATAGATTTGAAAGATTTAGAATGGGAAAGAGGAGGATTTTAAGGAAATATTAAAGTGAAATAATTTTGATATATTTTACCCGCACACATGTATAATGTGTGTGTGCCGGCAGTTTGTAGCCAGCGGATTAATTTAGCAGCTTTACACACTCACACATATATAATTGTGTGTGTGTAAAGCGGCGAAATTAATCCACTGGCAACAATTAAATTTATCCCTATTGTTTTTAATTTCCCGGGCTTGCTGAGCTATGTGAAGACAGTCGTGCCTCCATTGCAAGGAAGCATGAAAATCCGTGGTGAAATTAACTTTATTCAAGATAAAGAAAAGACATGTTTCTCAGACAAGAGCAAAGCAATAAATGATACACGAAAACCCTTTTCTATTACAAAGTCGGCCCCACTGCTAAAGACGACAAGAAGATATTCCCAAGCACAGTCAGCGATATTAACTGTCGAACAGGAACTTGGATCATTGGAAAAGTGATCGATTTTGTTGAGACGGCTGGAAAATGGAGCGAATGAACCGAAAATGAACCGTTATTCCAGAGTTAACTTTGAGAACTACTACGACATCGTACGATGTCGTATTTTAAGTCAGCAAACGTTCCTTTTAATTCTGAGATTTTGTGGCTGGGTAAACAGATATGAAATGAGAGGGGGAAGAGGAGAACTTTTAAGAGAAAGAAATACGAAATTTAAGAAAGTACGAAAAATATATCAACCCTTTGCACTCGAGAGGTGAGTCTCGCTCACCACTACGTTTGGTGCGGATATTAAGAGCTGTGTAAACTATTTATGTTTCTTTATTTGGTGATTGATATCTTGTTTCTGATATCGTTCTTTTTGTCCTAAGAACTGCGTGTATGTTCTTACAAAGACAACGTAATGTCCCTCTCAAACTACGTAAGATTTTTTTATCTGAGATAAGTGCGGTACCAGGAAGCTTTCGGCATCCACTCGAACTCGACAGCCTTGGTCGAAAGAACAGAAAAATTGGAGTTTTTTATTCCTATTACCATGGAACGTAGTAATGAAATAAGCTCGAGCGTCAACTTCAACCTCCGAATTCGAAAACATCCGTCTAAATGGAAAGCTGCCTTGCGCTCTAACAGGAGTTAGAAAGGATTATAAAGTCTGTTCTCACACAAATAAGACCGGCAACAGACATCAACGACATACTATTGTGAAACTTAAATACGCGCGGAAACGGTCTCGAGCGCAAAGGGTTAAACGTATCTTGGTTTGAAAACAGTTAAGGGTACGAGCTAAATATATTAGAAACATTATATAAGGTTGGGGAAAAAGAAATCGATTATTTTTGCATGAAATTACTGACTTTATTTAACATATTTCGGATTGTCAGATTTGGATTAAATTTGCACATTTTCGTCGTATAATTTTTTTGCCATTTTAAATGTAGCTTCCTAATGCCTCTCTCATAGAAGTCTTGGTCCTTATTGGAGAAAATCTCTAGTAATCGATTTTCCCAATCTTTTCTTGATCCCAATTTCTTATCACACAGGAAGTTTTGCAATGCGAGAAAAAGGTGGTAATCGCTTGGTGCCAGGTCCGGACTATAGGGTGGATGCATTAAAACTTCCCAACCAAGGTTTCTGACTTTCTGGCGAGTCACTACAGACGTGTGTGGCTTGGCGTTGTTCTGATGGAACACAAAACCTCTTCTGTTGGCCAATTCTGACCGTTTCTGATCAATTGCTAGTTTCAAACGGTCCAGTTGTTGATAGTAGAGATCTGAATTTAGTGTTTGGCCATACGGAAGCAACTTATAATAAATGATTCCCTTCCTGTCCCGCCAAATACACAGTAGAACCTTCTTGGCCATTAGTCCTGGTTTGACCACCGTTTGAGCTCCTTCACCGAGCTTTGACCACGATCGTTTTTGCAGAATATTGTTGTATTTCACCCATTTCTCATCTCCAGTCACCATCCTTTTAAGAAATGGGTCAATTTCGTTCCATGTAGCAAAGTCTTCGCAGACGGAAATTCGATCCATCATGTTTTTTGGTGTGAATTGATGTGGCACCCAGACATCGAGCTCCTTTTGGAATCCAGTTTTGTGCAAATGGCTTAAAACTGTTTTATCGTCTATCTAAGCTCTGGGCGATGATGCGACTACTAACATACCGGTCAATTTCTGTGATTTTATCGACATTTTCGACGATGGGCCTGCCTGTGCGAGGTGCACCTTTAACATCAAAAATGCCTGAACGGAATCGACAAAACTAAAATTGCGCGTAATTAGCTGTTACAGTATCGGCACTATAAACACCATTCACAATTTCAGGCCCCTGGCTTGCATTTTCGCCTTTCTCAAAGAAAAATTGTAAAATGTACCAAATTTTCTCTTTGTTGACTTCCATTTTCCAACTTAGCCCCCTCTCCTGTTTCTAATCATGGATCTTGTTGGTGCTTCAACCACATTTGGCGAAATTGGCGTGCTTGCAGCTTGCGTGCGTGGCGTGCTTGCAGCGTGGCGTTTGAAATCTGGCGAGGGGATCGTAACTCAACAAATGGATACATAAACAAAAACAACATTTTGAGGAAAAATTTTACAAAAATTGAATATTTAAAATCTAATTGAATTAACAAAGAAAACACATAACATTCATACTAAATAGAGTGAAACATTCACTTAATCACAAATTAAATAAACTGAGTGTGATTTTCATCACAAATTTGTGATTTAGTGTAAATTGTAAAATTAATTTAAACAAAAAAAAAAAAAGAAAACTGTATTTTGAGTAGAGGTTGAAGAAGAGTTGTAAAATTGAAATTTTTTTTTCAAATCTCTTATTAACACCTTGTAACTCACAACTGAATAGGCCAAACAAGAAACAGTAAAAAAAAAATATTTAGCGTGAAAGGTCACCCTGACAACGATAACAAGTAATATTCGTATATAGCATCCAAACAAAGAGCGACAGTCTCCCAATAAATATGTCGCTTCCGGCTAATATTTTTTATTTACTGTAAAACCTATTGATAAACGGTTTATAACATTATTTATAAAAGTTATATAACATATTTACAGCTCTTTCTTAACTATCATCGCAATTTTTGCTGTTATGGGATCCAGAGAGTTAATATATTTTTCGTAATTCCGTACAATGAACTTTAAGATAGAGTATGAGAAGTAAAGCATATACTTTTCAATAAATTCACTCGATTTAGTTTTTAAAAATATATACCTTGGGGACTATATCAGTAGCTCATCACCAAAAATGTATATTTTGAAAGTATTTTTTAAATGTACCATATGTATTTCAAATCCATTTTTTAAAATTTGTTTCATACCCCATACACTGTAGCTAAGTTGTTTGTTCAATTTTAAGCATATCATTAACAATTCTGATGCATAATAAACAAATAAAAATCTTGTTTTTTGGCATTCGCATACAGCACTTGTCAAATCGTAACTGTATAAAATACTTATATTTTATAAAACAAACATGTTCATTTTAGGAACAATAATGCCTATTTTACCAGAAAAAAGTTCAATAGACATTGAATAAAAATGACAAGAAATATTTTATAAAGTAATAAACCAACTGATTGCATATTTATTAATATAGAAAAACATTTAATATAATATTATTAACACTCCGACCTAATGTAAGCCAAGCGGAACAAAAAATTTAACTTAAATAGAGCAGAACGTATTATTTTAAGCCGAATCAATCAAATACAAGCTATTATAACGAAGAAATTTCATCTCGAAAGGTACTATGTGACATCCTCATCTCCCAATCTGAAAAATTTTAACCTGTAATACAGCTATTGAATCCCTAAATGACCGATTTTTTTAAAAACGAATTAAAAAAAATTTGGTTTTCTATTCTTATATAAATAACAGTAAAAATACTTTAAAAATCATATTTTCGGTGCAGTTTGTGGTTTAAAAAGTGGTTTGTTTCCCATCGGCAACGCTTAGTAAAAATTTAGTTTAATTAAAAAAATTTTCTTTATAAAATTTTAAAATATCAAAACACACGTGAGTTAAGTATAAGGAAGTTATTTGTAAAAGGTATTTTTAAAATTCTTAATAGAAATACAAATTATAATGCCTCTATTACAAAAAAAATGTAGAATAGAAAATAAATTTTTTATTTAACTGTTTAATGGATACTTGACTATATAAGTACAAGTTATCCACAAAACTCTTTGAAAATGTCATACATTTGACTGCATATACATTTAAAAAGAAATTGCAATTTTTAAACTGCTACAAAAATAAACTACTTGTATTTACAAAAGGCTTTGTTGATGAAGTCTTTGAGAATGGCATAAAGCTGACTGTAAGTACATTTTAAAAAAATGAACTACAGTTATACAAAAATAACTTAAATCACTACAAAAGTAAACTATTTTAATGAATATAGAAGAAAATAAAACGGATACTGTTTATTCTATTCTAAGCTTAGTGGAATTTTATGCCCGTTATTGGCAATAAGCAGCAAAGAGAAAAATCTGGTTACATCAAATATTTTACAGTTAAAAATCCGAGAAAAGTCATAATTATAGGCTATACTTAACGTTACCTTTCTATGTAATCATTTTTACTTGAGCTCTGAGGATAGGGTTGTAATTTTGACCAGAACACTGGATAAAAGTCGTTTTAACCGTCCAAAATGGGTTAAAATGGTCAGAATTGTTAAAAATTGTTTTAAATGGTCTTCATTTTAATATATAATATCTTTTGTACTTAGAAGTGACTTTAAATAAGCCATAAAAATAGTACTGCAGTTAAACATAATATTATACTAACAAGTTCGTGAGATTGAACATATTTATACAGGATAATAAGAATGTTTGAATGTTAAAAATGAACCATGCACATGAAAATGTAATCCAGTTGCAGTAAAAAACATAAAACATGAGTTACAGTTAAAAAATAAAACATGAGTTACCGTTAAAAACATAAGTTATAGTTAAAAGCACAACTTTTAAAATTAAAACATATAACAGGATATTTTATAATTAAAATTGCTATTAATTTATAACCTGTTACTTGTAACCGTTTTTTTAATTCAACATAAATTACTAATAAAACAGCTTGCATAAAATAAAATAAGCAAAACATCTTCTTTGTTTTTGGTTTTGGTTTGGAGTCCAACGGTCTACTTTTTGCAACACGAGGGCTAATGAGACCGGGACCTACAGCTTAAAGCCGATTCCGAACGGCTACAAACATCCATGCCAAAGTGGGATTCGAACCCACGAACTCCGGTTCCGAAGGCCAGCACCCTAACCAATCGACCATCGTTCGGCCATCTTCTTTGTTATTATCTTGGAGTTATGTTATATTTGTTTTTGCTGGTATTATTTATGTTATAACATTTTCAACAAATGTTACTTGCCTTTATCGTATGCTAGTCAACTATGTTCGATTCGTATTCAATATATCGAAAAGTGAATTTCAGTGGTCAAAATGGATAGGTACCAGGATGGTTAAAACCCCCATAGTTAAAACCGATACAACACTGACTGAGGGACAAAATAGTATATTTTCAAGCTTCCCCAAAACAAAAAAGCACATAAATAAATCTATCTATATTCTTAAACAAAAAAATAAGTAGAAGGTGTCGCCTACATGTAAAAAATTTGTTTAATAATATCTTCAATATGCATTTTATTGTCAACATTAGGTATTAGAGCTTCCATATTATTCTAATATTATATTAGAAGACTCAATTAGGCGAATTCGTTTTTAGACACTATGGCAATAGCGGCAAAAATGGGCTTACAAGTAAAGGCCTAGTGTCCTGTTTTAGAAACCATTTTTTAGGTTTATTTTCGTTTCCACCTGTTCATTTTCCACACTGAAAATATTGCGTAATAATGTAATATTATAATAATTTTTTTGTCCTTTACTTATTTTAGTTTGATCGTGAATTAACAATTCGTGTAAAATTCCCAAAAATACTTTGTTGCTTATTTGAGTCATTAACCCCTTCCGGTATGATTTAATAATGAAAAACTGTGCATGAAATATCCATTTAATTTTTATTTAAAAAACTTGTTTCATTTTACAATTCTTACATATTCTTAATTAAAATCCACTTTTTACAGAGTGTTAAATAATATCAGAAACAGTAAAATTAAGAAAATATCAAAGCAAAACATTAATAAGGTATACAGATAATAGTCTTCGAGCAAGTGGTACTTTTCGAAACAAAGTGCAAAGGAATTCTTAATTGTTTACACCGCCAAGTAGTCTCACTTTTAATTTGATTCTTGTAACACACACGGCATTTCTTAGTAGGTTTTCTTTTATTCTGACTCATTCATTTGGCAATGACTTGTACCAAGTAAACAATATGCAATAGTGACTTGTGATTTTCACGAGTGATAAAAGTGTTGCCAAATTCAGTACACTAGAAATTTTAAACTAAATTAATTATCATATTTAACAGTAACTTTAATCGCATGACGAGTGTAGCTCGTCATTGTGCGGTATGGAATGAAAAACGAATGACGAGCTAGACTCGTCATTTTACCGGAAGGGGTTAAAGCTGTCATTTACGTTTTAAAATTGCTGCTGCTATAACCGCCATCCTCCCATTGCTTAGCGTCTAGAGTCCGCTGGCACCATGGTGGTAATAGCCGAAACCCAATTAAAGGTGCTGAATCAACCCAAATTAAGTTTATTGAGCAGAAAGAGAGTTTACTTCTAATATTCTAAAAAGGACAAAAACATATAATGTTCACTTGTTCCGCCAATGTGTTAAGAGTTAAAACCCCTGCAATTTCATCCTCAAATGTGGGTTTGTATTTAAAACTGCGCGAGGAGCTTTTACAGAATAAGGGCTAGTTATTATCGATGTTAAAATGGGTTGGCAGTTAAACCAATTCACCGATATCGAACAGCAGTGCAGTAGGCGGACGAAGAAATGATTTCCAAGAAAATATAGTTTAAAAACAACTTCACTTAGAGACATTTTTTCCTGCTCTAACTTCAAATTTCATTAAAAAAAGTATCATTATTCTTTAGAACAAGTATCAAATTAATGTCCAGTTACAGCACAGAAATGAAATATGTCTATTTTAGATCTGAGAAAATTCATTTTCGAGCTTAACACTTAAATTTTGATAAAAAAATTTTGATTGAGGGAGTAGAATCCAAAACTTGTTCTACCAATGTTAGAAATCAGAATTGGTGTATTTTGGATTTTGGACATGTTTTCGTATTTAACACAATAGAGATTTCACTAGTTAAAGGAAAACCAAATAAAGTTAGTTTTATGAATGCCATTTTCTAATTATAAAATGCAACACGTGATTGGAAAGAATTTGGTTGAGTGAAAACCAAGCATAGTTCTACCAATGTGAATTTCCACTTATGAAATACGAAGTACGATCGCAAAGAATTTGAAGATGTCAGTGAAAACCAAACAGAGTTCTGTCAATGTCAATTCCTACTTTAGACATACACAGTGTGATGAGAAAAAAATTGACTAGATGAGGGAAAACTAAACATAGTTTTACCAAAGTCAATTACTACTAATGAAATACAACACATGTTGGGAAAATATTTGACTGGGTCAGCGAAAACCAAACAATCCTACAAATGCCATTTTCTACTTAAGAAATACAACGTGTGAGGGGAAAAATTTGGAGTGAAAGCCATACATAGTACTATCATTCTCAATTTTTATATATGAAATACAACTTGTAATGGGAAATAATTTTTAATTTTGTCTGGGAAAACTCAACCCAGTTCTAATTTTGAAATACAACGTTTGATAAGGAAAAAAATTACTGGGTGAGGAAAACCTAAACATAATTCTACCAAAGACAATTTCTACTTATGGAATACAATGTGTGATGGGAAAAAATGAACAGGGTGGTGGAAAACTACACATAGTTCAACCAATATCATTTCCTACTTACGAAATACAAGTGATAGGGAAAATTTGACTGTGTCAGTAAAAACCAAACATAGTTCTACTAATGTCAATTTCTACTTTTGAAATACAACGTGAGATGGGAAAAATTAAGTGGGTGAGGGAAAAATAAACATAGTTCTACCAAAGTCAATTTCTACTTATGAAATGCAACATTTGATGGGGAAAAAATTGACTGGGTGATGGAAAACTAAACATGGTTATACCAAAGTCAATTTCTACTTATTAAATACAATGTGTGATGTGATAAATTTGAGTGGGTGAGGAAAAACTAAACATAGTTCTACCAATATCATTTTCTACTTACAAAATACAACAAGTGATGAGAAAAATTTGACTGTGTCAGTGGAAACCCAACAGAGTTCTACCAACGTCAATTTTTACTTATGAAATACAATGTGTGATTAGAAAAATTGACTAGGTGAGGGAATACTAAACATAGTTCTACCAAAGTCAATTTCTACTTATGAAATACAATGTTCACGGGAAAAAACTGAACAGTTCTACCAAAGTCAATTTCTACTTTTGATATACAACGCGTGATGAGGAAAAAATTGAGTGGGTGAGGAAAAACCCAACATAGTTCTTCTAATGTCAATTTCTACTTTTGAAATACAGCATGTGATGAGAAAAAAATTGACTGGCATGAGGGAAAACTAAACATAGTTCTACCAAAGTCAATTTCTAATCATGAAATAGAACGTGTGATGAGAAAATATTGACTGGTTAAGGGAAATCTAAACATAGTTATACCAAAGTCATTTTCTACTTCTGAATTACAATGTGTCATGGGAAAAATTAACTAGTTACGGGAAAGCTACACATAGTTATACCAAAGTCAATTTCTACTTATAAAAGACAATGTGTGATGGGAAAAAATTGACTGGGTGAGGGAACACTATAAACATAGTTGTACCAAAGTCAATTTCTACTTATGAAATACGAAGTATGATGGAAAAGTATTTGATTGTGTCAGTGAAGACCAAACAGAGTCAATGTCAGTTCCTACTTATGAATTACAACGTATGGGGAGGAAATATTTGACTAGGACAGCGAAAACCAAACAGTTCTGCAAATACCATTTTCTATTTATGAAATACAACATGTGAGGGGAAAATTTTGGCTGGTGAGTGAAAATCATAAATAGTTCTTCCCTTGACAATTTTTTACATATGAAATACAACTTGTAATGGGAAAGAATTTGACTGTGTCTGTGAAAACTCAACGTCATTCTACTTATGAAATACAACATTTGACGGAAAAAATTGACTGGGTGAGGGAAAACTAAACATAATTCTATAAATGTCAATCTCTACCTATGAAATACAACTTCTGATGGGATAAATTTGACTGTGCCAGTGAAAATCCAACAGAGTTCTACCAATGTCAATTTCTACTTATGAAATACAATGTGTGATTAGAAAAATTGACTGGGTGAGGGAATACTAAACACAGATCTACCAAAGTCAATTTCTACTTATGAAATACAACGCGTGATGGGAAAAAATTGACTGGGTAAGGGAAAACAGTTCTATTACTGTCAATTTCTAATTATGAAATACAATGTGTGCTGGTATAAATTGGAGTGAAAATCATACATAGTTCTACCATTGTCAATTTTTACATATAAAATACAACTTGTAATGGGAAAGAATTTGACTGTGTCTGTGAAAACTCAACGTCATTCTACTTATGAAATACAACATTTGACGGAAAAAATTGACTGGGTGAGGGAAAACTAAACATAATTCTATAAATGTCAATTTCTACTTATGAAATACAATGTGTGATTAGAAAAATTGACTAGGTGAGGGAATACTAAACATAGTTCTACCAAAGTCAATTTCTACTTATGAAATACAATGTTCACGGGAAAAAACTGAGAGGGAATACTAAACATAGTTCTACCAAAGTCAATTTCTACTTATGAAATACAACATGTGATGGGAAAAAAATTATCGGGTGAGGTAAAACAAACATAGTTCTACTAAAGTCCTTTTCTACTTATGCTATACAACGCGTAATGGGAAAAAAATTGACTGGGTAAGTTAAAAAAGAGTTCTACCAACATGAGTTCTCTTAATGTCAATTTCTAATTAAGAAATACAACGTGTGATGGGATAAATTTGATTGTGTCAGTGTTAACCCAAAAGAGATCTACCAAAGTCAATTTCTACTTATAAAATACAACGTATGGTGAGGAAATATTTGACTGGGTCAGCGAAAACCAAACAAATGCCATTTTCTATTTATGAAATACAACATGTTAGATGAAAATTTTGGCTAGTGAGTGAAAATCATACATAGTAATACCATTGTCATTTTTTTTTTTACATATGAGATACAACTTGTAACTGGAAAGAATTTGACTGTGTCTGTGAAAACAAAACGTAGTTCTACTTATGAAATGCAACATTTGATGGGGAAAAAATTGACTGGGTGATGGAAAACTAAACATGGTTATACCAAAGTCAATTTCTACTTTTGATATACAACATGTGATGGAAAAAATTGGTTGGGTGAAGGAAACTAAATAGTTGTGCCAAAGTCAATTTCTACTTATGAAATACAATGTGTGATGGGACACAATCAATTCACTGGTATCAATGTCAATTGACTGGGTGAGGGAAAAATTATATAGTTTTACCAACGTCAATTTCTACTTATGAAATACAACTTGTGATGGGAAAGAATTTGGTTGTGCCAACGAAAACCCAACATAGTTCTACCAAAGTCAATTTCTACTTATGAAATACAATGTGTGTTAGGAAAAAATTGACTGGGTGAGGGAAAACAGTTCTACCAAAGTCAATTTCTATTTATGAAATACAATGTGTGATGGGAAAAAATGGACTGGGTGGGGGAACACTAAACATAGTTCTACCAAAGTCAATTTCTACTTATGAAATACAGCATGGGATGGAATCAATTTTGATTGGGTGAGCGAAACCTACATTTCTCCCAACGTCCATTTCTACTGATGAAATAAAACGAGTCGAGGGAGAAAAATATTTTAAAAATAAACGGGTGTTATGGGTAATATAACACGTCGATCCCATGATATTTTAAAAGCAGCTTTCATGGCAGCCATAAATATCCCTCCTGTGTTGAATTTGTGCAAAGGAGAACTTAACAAGTGAAAGAATCCTCTTACATGGAATAAGGCCTTCGAAGCCAATTATCTCTTTACAATAGAATCCACCAACAAAGTCTTATTAGAAAGCAAAGCATCCAATTCCTTCCTCCCTCGCTTACCACCTTTTTTCTCTAAATTTAGTCGTTCCGAGAGGGCACGTGGGAGAGGGTAAAAAAGGAGCAGCCCCCCTCCTCTTCAGCCTTTTTTTAGGATTGCTTTCACCTTTTTCCCCCCTATCGCGTCACCCTATACTTATTAAATATCGAGGCTTGGGTTGCTTTCTTGCAGGTAACCCGATATCTTGTAGATATTTTCAGCGCCGTCTCTCGTGTTCGGAATCGTATGAGAAGTGATGGCAAGAGTTCGAAGAAGGATCCTCGGATAACCGAACCCCCGTCCAATTTCCAGTCTCACGATTCAGCCACGAGTAAAATTCTAGCTGGAAGAAGTCGTTTCTACATCGTACGCGGATAAAATTTCAGACGCGCCCGAGTTATTTCATTTTTGCTTTTAATGGTCATTAATGCAGTGTCGTTTCTAAATGACTCTGTTGACTACGATATATAAATAGACGATTTTCGAAAGAATGTTTGTTTATGCAGTGACATAAATAGCTCTATTAACAGAAGTTTTTTTGTAAATGGCTATTATGCTTGAGAATTACTTGAAAAAAATAGCTGTTGACATGTTTTATACACGAGTAAATATGTTGTGTATGTAAATATACATATATATGTATATATTAACATGGTCTATGCATATACATATATACACACACATATATATATATACATACACACGTACATATACAATGGATTCGCGGTTAACGTTATCCATCGCTTATTGTTCTCGAAATCACTGGTTCCCGATTTTCTCTTTTCATTTCTATGTTAAAATGATCGCTTTATGGAATCGTGACATCGGTTCATGTTATCGGTTTTCGAACCTCAATTTAACTGGCAAAGGACTTGGTTTTGGCTTGGTTTTGGAGTGCTACGGTCTACTTTTTGCAACACGAGGGCTAATGAGACCGGGACCTACTGATTAAAGCCGATTCCGAACGGCTACGAACATTCATGCCGTAGTGGGATTCGAACCCACGAACTCCGGTTCCGAAGGCAGCACCCTAACCATTCGGCCATTGTTCGGCAACTGGCAAAGGAATATTCACAATGGATTCAGAAGGAACCCATTATTTTCTTTCCATTCGCTCTCATTTTAATTTCCGAGAATTCTCCCTTTTCCATTTAGGTAAAAGGAGAAAAACAAAGGAGTGGGAGATAACACGTTCCTGGAATGTTTCAGAAATACGCACACCCTGCTCGTGGTCAGTAGTTGTCAGATAAGCAGAAGGCGACACATTCTTATCGGAACTGAGAAGGAGCGTATTCCCATTTATGCCTTGTTCGCTTACGTGCAGTTTGTCGATAGGGAAGCCAGGAAGCGAAATGATTGAACGTTAAAACAAAAGATCGAAATTTTAAATCGTTATGACAGGTTACCAAATAGTAGTCAGCGCAGTTAAACATTTCTCAGCTTCCGAATAACACAGAAAGTATCGAAACGGGGAGCACAACACCGCTCCGATGACTTGAAAAAACATGATGATGACGAACAATTTATCAATGGGCTTCTTAGAAAAAATTATATACTGTTAACAATTGATCAATTTTTTTTATTATGTTTTAAAGGATAATATACAGTACATAAATATAAGGCGAGTTTTTTCATTTTGTTTTAAAATTTAGGGTAAATTTATCTAATTTTGCACATCGTTTATGGTTATCCATCGTTTATTTTTATTGTCTACTGTATATACATATACACATATTACGGCCATACATACACATACATATATACGCACATACATACACATGTATTATATCAAAATCATTTCCCCTAAAATAGATATCTAAAAATTATTCCTTTTCCTTACTTACTTCTTAAGACATAGTTACCCACCCGTAAAATGTTAGTTAAAGGAATTTTCGCCGACTTCAATTCTTTTTACCCGTCTCCTAAACCTGAAGCTATTATACATGGTAATTTTTGGTCACATTTTTCAGCTGCTAAAGGAAAAAGGTTTCGCTTCTGCAATAATTGCACAATTCACATTAAATATTTTCAACAAAATACTTTTTTTATTTTTTTCAAAAAACAGGTTCAATTTACATATTTTAATTTTTTTTTTATTTATCGACCACCTTAAGAAGTTTAAGCGCAGATTGTCATTTACAGCCCTTGAATTCATGAAATTTTAGGGAACTTTCGTAATTTGTACTCAAATTCTAATACATTCGCAGATTTGTTTATGATCACAAAAGTCCATTTCGTATATAGTTTCCTATAAGAATATACTTAGAAATATTATTTAAGTTATAAAATAATGATATAATTATTCGTTTTGGAATTAGTGATTTTCATACGGTCCATTTTTAGACCATAATTTACCTACTTTTGCAAAATAAAGCACAAGAATATATTAAAAGAATATTGGAATTGAATATATTAAAAGAATTTATTAAATATTCATGAAGAAAATTACCATTCTCACAGAAAAAAAAGATGGGCTTTAAAAAATATGTGTCTACATATTACGGCATTATAAGTGTTTACATAGAGTTTTTCTAATATATTAAGTTTTTTTCATTTTTCTCAAAACTGATTTTTTTCGCGGTTTTGCTTACCACAATACATAACTCAAAAAGTGTTAGCTCGAATGCTTCGATATTTTTAGTGTATGTTACATAAATTTATATCCAAGGAATAAACTACAATTATGGTTACAGATTAATTATTGAGATTTACGACTCGCATGAAAATTTTGTGAAATTATCAGTGTTGTTCTGCCCGAGTTTCGAAATTAGCTCCGAAGGTGTACATACTGTGAAGACGCCCCTTTGTCCGAGCACGCTCCAAAACAGCTGATCGTAGTGCACCTGTACCTGGACAATAGCGTGGCGTCGGTGATCTTGACAATCGGACTAAATAGGCGAATACGCCCCTGGTGGATCTCGTTAATGATTGATCGGAAATTCCGTGAAGAGAGAACCAGCGAATGAGAATTCGGCTAAAAAGTATAACTGTAACTTTAGCTGGAGTTCTCATGTAACTGGGATCTTAACCGAGAAAAAACAGTGGCGGGACAGTAACTGACCCCCCCAGGTATAAAAAGGCTACAATTTTGCGACTCGGGGCTTTTCGGAGGTGTGTTGACCTCTTGGAGGCTTTCGTCTTTTACCAGCGACAGCTTGCTAGTTCGGGAGATTCGTAAAGTTCGCTCCTCGGCAGAATCTCGATACCGAACGGGGGATCAATTGGGTTTGCATGACACCCTGAAAAGCCTCCCCATTTGTAAGAGATTACTAATTCTCTTGTTTTTCTTTCGACTGTGATTGTCGTGAGGAAGTTTTATCCGTTGCAGTTCTAGATGATTTAGGAATTGACGTTCCTTTGTAAATAGCCGTATTTAATCCAGAATTAAAGTGAATTTCCAATTTTATTCTTTGACTGTGATCCATTATTCACGTTACCTCTCATTTGAGAATATTGAAGGCATCACAATATAGATGCCTTAACTGCATTCTACGTTTAAGATCCAAATAAAACTTACTGGTACAATTAAAAGTGATTAATAATTACTTATAGTTGCACAGAATAGAATTATTTTAAATACATAGAATACAATTAAAAGTAATCAATAATTTCATATGTAATGTATATTATAAATAACTAGCACGTGTACCCGTGTTCCCCTACGTTGAACTTAATATATTACTTTTAAATAAAGATTTTTTTCGTGCATAACTCTCTAAATTCGTCACAGTTCAGTTCGAGTCATTGGCATATTTATATATTTCTATTATAAGCCTATTATAACAGTATTCAATTTTTATAATCGAATTTGTGTCTTGTATTAAATTTGCTCAAACTTTTTTTATAATAAAATATAAGTTTAACCCTAAATTACATTACTGTTTTACTACTGTAAGTTGATTAGCAAAGTTAATATACATTGCCATACTACGTGGTAGAATAGGAAGCAGAGGTTTTGAGAGCAACAGTGCTCATTTTGTTGGCAGTAATAAATGTTGTCAAAAATTAAGGAAATTTATGACAAACCACACAGTTTTATTTGCCCATGAGAGTTGCTGAAATTTGTACTTTTTGTTGATAGAATATTATTGATAAACATTTCATTGTAACGTAAAATTTAACCAAGAATTAAATTTAAAATTAATTAATCCTCATATAAAAATGCTATAATTTGAGTCCCATAGAAATAAAAGTGAATCACTTTTATATCTCAATTTCCACGTCAAAACGAATTGATACTACGCAGATGATGCTTAAATAATATAAAATAACAAATGAATAAATCTACGGGAAATTAAAACAAAAATAACTAAATGGCCTCAACTCCCTTCTAGGAGACATGACTCACTCGTCTACGAGTAGGTCATTGCAGGCTCACCCATGCCCATCTCTTGCTGGGTGAAGCTCCTCCACAGTGTGCGTATTGCAAGACTCCTTTCACAGTAGCACATATTTTAAAGTCCTGTGTTTGTTCTAAATCATTGTATATAAATTTTTTTGATAATCCATCGCCGAATCTTAATTTAATCATCGGGGAAACTCCACATCCAAAATTGTTCTCCTTTCTTCGTCAAACTGGTTTTTATACCGAAATATGATTTTTTGATTGTGCTGCAATTTTCTAATTTTCAATTTTTGATCTTTCAATTTTGAATTCACTCAATTTTCAATAATTGTTAATCTGTATATAACTCAATTTTTCTTCGTGTTTTTTTGTTGAATGTTTTAACTTTTTTGTTACTTTAATCTGTTTTAGAACCTGTAATTTTTTCTTTTGTCAAATTTTTTTTTCTAAATTTCGTCTTTAGTTTATGTCTTCATCTTGTTTGGCGCAGTTTGTCTTTGGAGAATTTAGCGCCATTAAACTTCAATCAACCAACCAACCAAATGAATAAATCAAATATTTAAAGTAATGACATCATAATGATAGAAAAATATTATTTATTTTCACCTATTTATTATGCGATAAATTGAAAAATTTAATCTCCTGCTTTTAACCGGGGAAAACTGCGCTTAAAACAATGACGTGGGATGACGTCCCATTGCTAGAAATATTGCTTCTTTCACTTAGTTATGATGCGATAAATTAAAAAATTAATCGTTTGCTTTTAACCGGGGAAAATAATGCTTGGAATAATGACATGAAACGCTCGAAAAAGGGGGAAATAATAGATTTCGAACGTTACAAATTTACACAAATCTTCCCAGGGATATACCTAAGAAGTTCCCAAATTTTCACAGCGATTGGATGCATGGTTTTTGAGTCTATCGAGTACATACATACAGACAGACACAAATTCATTTATATATATATAGATAGATATGCAAAAAATTTGGGTTTTTGGGGTTTTAATTCAGTTAAAACATGTTTTAATCACGTCAAAATCCCAACCTTAGTGATTCCAAACTACAAAGAACCGTGCCACTGAGGGACCCAGCGTCGATTATGGTACAAAAAGACAGCCCATTCTGGTCATCGAGATGATACTGTATAAGCACGTTCAATCTCGTGAACTTGTGAGTGTCCTACTTTGTTGAACTGCACTACTATTTTTATGGCTTACTAAAAGTCGCTTCTAATTACAAAAGATATTATATATTAAAATTAAGACCATTTCAAAATATTTTAACAATTCTGACCCCTTCCGACCACTTTTGAAAGGTTAAAAACACTTTTATAAATTGCCCTGGTCAAAATTACAATCCTGCTTTAGCTAGGTCTGGAGTACTAAGAACAATTATTTTGCTTTTTAAACAAGCACTTACTGCTTAAAGTCAATTCCAAAATGATGCATTCATACCAGATGCAAAATCATAGACTCCGTTTAGTTAGGTCTGGAGAACCACAGGCAATTGTTTGCTACACGAGTGAGACAAGCACCTACTGCTTAAAGACAGTTCCAAATGGATACAAATATCCATGCCAGAAGCAGTATTCAAACTCACACACTCCGTTTATCCAAATCTGGAGAACTATGAACAATATCTTGGATACGAGGGCTTATTAGACTGCCGAAAATCAACTACAAGAGGTTATTGCATAGATTCCCAACGACCAGAAAGTAAAGTGTTTCGCATTTTCTCAAGTTTAAAATTGTTTTTCCAAGAATACTAACGTATTTTACTATAGATATTGACCAGGACGGTTAAAACGATCCGGTTAAACGATTGGATCGGTTTTAAACATGGGGGTTTAAACCAGTGGTTTTAACCGGTTTTAATCGTCCCGGTCCATATCCATTTTAACCCGTTTGGACCACTGAAATTCACTTTTCGATATATTTAATACTCATCGAACATACCTTACTAACCTATGACAAAGGCAAGTTACCCAAAACTTAGAAAATAATTTTTCTATAGCTGGCACGACAGTTCATGATATGTATTGTAAAATCAACAATTTTATGTTCACGCCTTTAACTTTCTTCACGGCTGCCCACCAGACATCAGATCCAAGTGTATCTATTACACTTTTTTTTAACAGTTTTAATTGTAAAATGTCATGTTATTTGTTTTAATTTGAAAATTTATGCTTTTAACTACAACTTATGTTTTTAACAGTAACTCATGTTTTATGTTTTCAACTGTAACTCATGTTTTATGTTTTATGCTGAAACTTTTTTCCATTTTTACAATTGCATGTGCCTGGTTCTTTTTTAAAATTCATACATTCTTATGATACTGTATAAGAATGTTCAATCTCGTGAACTTGTGAGTGTCCTATTTTGTTTCACTGCACCACTATTTTTATCGCTTATTAACCCCTTCCGGTAAAATGACGAGTCTAGCTCGTCATTAGTTTTTCCTTCCATACCGCACAATGACGAGCTACACTCGTCATGCAATTAAAGTTACTGTTAAATATGATAATTAATTTAGTTTAAAATACTCAATACATTATTACAATATTCGGTTTTTATATTACTGTATTACTACTGTACGTTGATGAGCAACGTTAATAGACATTGCCATATTACGTGGTAGAATAGGAAGCAGAGGTTTTGACAGCAACAGTGCTAATTTTGTTGGTAGTAATAAATGTTGTCCAAAATGAAGGAAATTTATGACAAACCACGTGGTTTTGTACGAAACAGAAACACACATTCATATCGACAACCATATGAATATGAAGATAACTACATAAAATGATAGATTTTTATTTACCCTATGAGAGTCACCGAAATTTGTACTTTTTGTTGTTGGAATATTATTGATAAACATTTCATTGTAAAAATTAACCAAGAATTAAATTTAAAATGAGTTTTCATATAAAAATGCTATAATTTGAGACACATAGAAATGAAAGTGAATCCCTTTATATCTCCATTTCCAGGTCAAATCGAATGGATACAACGCAGATGATGTTTAAATAATATAAAATAAGAAATGAATAAATGAGATATTTAAAGGAATGACGTCATAATGATAGAAAAGTATTATTTTCACCCATGTATTATGTAATAAATTAAAAATTTTAATCTTCTGCTTTTAACTGAGGAAAACTGCTTTTAAAACAATGATTTGGGATGACGTCACATTGATAGAAATATTGCTTTTTTCACTTAGTTATGATGCGATAAATTAAAAATTGAATCGTTTGCTTTTAACCGGGGAAAATAATGCTTGGAATAGTGACATGAAATGCTTGAAAAAGGGGGAAGGAATGGATTTCGAAAGTTAAAAATTTACAAAAACCTTCCCAGAGATATACCTAAACATTTCCCAAATTTTCGCGGCGACTGGATGCATAGTTTTTGAGTCTATCGAGTACATACAGACAGACAAAAATTCATATATATATATATATATATATATATATATATATATATATATATATATATATATATATATATTCACCGGGAAAGGGGTAAGCTTTAAAAAAAATCCCCTAAATGTGAAGTAAAAAATTATAAGGCTTGTAACTCACCGGTAATCAAGTTTTATTTAAAATTGGGAAAATAAAAATGAAGTTTTTCCTACTGAATTATTCGACGAAAAGGTATTTCAAGAAATAACATAAAATTTTAATTAAAACTGGTTCTATTCAGAAAAAGTTAAGTACAAAATACTTTCCATTAAAACCTATCTTAGAGAATTTAGGTTCTCAGAGAACCTATCTTACAGAACCTATCTTACAGAAAATTTTAAACAAAAAGTAATCATTATATTTTACTTTTTGGTACTTTAACCCCTTCCGGTATGATTTAATAATGAAAAACTGTGCATGAAATAACCATTTAATTTTTAATTAAAAAACTTGTTTCATTTTACAATTCTTGCATATTCTTAATTAAAATCCACTTATTACATAGTGTTAAATAATATCAGAAACAGTAAAATTAAGAAAATATCAAAGCAAAACATGAATAAGGTATACAGATAATAGTCTTCGAGCTAGTGGTACTTACGAGCTCGAAGTAGTACGAGCAAAACAAAATGCAAAGGAATTCTTACACCGCCAAGGAGTCTCACTTTTAATTGGATTCTTGTAACACACGCGGCATTTCTTAGCAGGTTTTCTTTTATTC